>CM068366.1:4146030-4338530 GCA_034769755.1 Odontamblyopus lacepedii
CTCAAAAACAGACCTGGAGTTGTGTTTTGTTTCATTCACATGTTTGAGTAACTCTTTATTTTTAGTCTGTCTATGTCTCCAAAACTCTAAACGCTCCGTTCCACTTTGTGATGTCACGAAGTACGGTAGTTTTATTAGTTTTATTAGTGAACAGCTCCTTTTTTTTTACCTTCAGTTCAGTGGAGATCGGCGATTCCAGAGCTGAAATTATCCACATTTTTCTGGTGAAAGTGCATGGAATGGAGCACTTCCTGTACCACCACATGACATCACAAGGTTGAACGGCGAGTTTTCAGTTTGAGAGAAGAATCCGACCTAAATACGGAGTTTTTCGCACGTTAAAAAAACACGTGAATGAAACAAAACACAACTCCAGGTCCGTTTGTGATGAGAAAACGACATTAGAACATAAATCAGAAAACATCGTAAAATCTCCCCCTTTAAACTCCACATTTAATCAGGTTTAAATCCGTGTAAATCCAAAAATGTCGCCTCTTTGTCCACTGGAATCATTCATAAACATTTGCAGAGATTACCCCGCGGCCCGGCCTATTGTAATTGACCTTTTAAGAATGTTATTGAGTTAAATGGGCTTTTATAGAAACATGTCGGAGGGAAAAGAGGCGGAGGCTTTAATGGGCTGAACTCTGGCTCCTCTCGGATTGAATGCACTAACCTTTATTGAACCGGCGGCCGTAAAGGAGCCATATTTTTACAGGTATGTGCGCAGGGGAGGAGGCCGTGCAGCTGCAGGCGCTTTTATGTGTTTCCTCTACGACCGAGCGCCGCGTTTATGGTGCGGTGAGAAGATTGGAAACGGGAGACGCGGAGATGTCAAACAAAGGATTAAACATGAGGGGATAAGTCGAATAGAAATACAACGGATTAAAATTCAAACTATCTGTCATAATGTTCATCTTTTTATCCTTAACCTGTTTTTTTTGTGTCATTTCTCTAGCTTTCCTCTTCCTGTATCGTGTTTTCGTGTCACGTTTTTGGGGATTTTTGCATTCGCTTTTCTCTTCTGCTCCTTGTTTACATTTTTATTTAACGACTTTGCTGCATTTTGGGTCCTTTTTCTGCTCTAAACGTGATATTTTCGCAATTATCAGATCAAAAATGCTTGAATTATTAGTCAAAATTTTTGTTTCCGCCCACGTTCGATCGCATCAGCATCAGCGCACGAGCTGTTTTTATTAGCGCTTATACTGTATGCAAATGAGCCGTGCGCTTTGACGTTTGGTTTGTGTAAAACATAAACAAATGTGCCAAAGCTGCATTAAACACATTACTCCTCAAAGTCTAGAATGAGCGGAGGAAATGCAGAGCGGTGGAGAGGACCAACCACAGCCCTTATCGTCTGCGTCGTTTTGAGGCGTCGTTAGAAAGTTTGGGAGGTGTAAGACGGTCGACACAAACATGTTTTGATGCAGATCCATAAATTGTTCTTTACAGTCTCCTCCGTGAAAGTCTGACCTCGAGCGGGAACTTTCTCCTCTTCAGCCTCGTCCCCTCTCGACTCTCGGCTTCAATAAAACGTCTCCGTCACAAACTTTTGGGCTCAGCGTCGCACACGAAGCGTCAGTCGGGTTTTTTTCTTCTTCCTCTCTGCGTGTGGATGGAAATCTCCGAGCGGAACCACGTTTGAAGAGGAGAGAGAGCGGAGGGAGAAAGTCCTGCTGTGGTTTTAGCTCCTGATGCAGATTTTTATAATGACGGTGATGGATACCGTATTACCGCCCAACCCTATTATGGGGTGGATCAAAATTCTCTCCATGGGGATCATATTGTTGCGTCTAGAATGTCCCAAAATCTAGCATTAAACTTGTCAGATTACAGGCTTACAGAACCCCAAAGATTGTCGTCAGTCGAAAGTCGGATTTTATCAAACAAATAACGGGAAGGCGAAACATTTGTGGATCAGGAGTTTGGCGATTTCTTTCCAAAACAGTGAATCACCCATAAAGTTACATAAAAACAGAGCCCTGCCCTGCATTTATCTCATTCTAATGCTAATTTTACATAGTTATTGATTAATGAGGGTGATTTGTCACAGGTCGAACCCTAAGAACAGATTTTATACGAACAGTGTCACCTTCAGTATAAGTAATAAGGCCGTGAAAAACTAGCCTCACGCTAATCTATTGTTATGCTAATATTTTGATGCTGTTGATGAATGGGAGGAAAGTTTTGATGGATCACTGTGGTGCAAACTGTAACATATGTATTATTTGTGCACTGTAGCCACGTTACAGGTCAGATCTGTGGAGAGGCGAGTCCACTTACAGTAAGAATTTATTTATTTATTATTTTAAAGGTGTAAACTTTTCTGGTGGAGGGTCCGTCAAACGCTTTTGTCCGTGTAGGGGTTTGCTTCTGCTTTGCCTGGAATGTTCCACAGTACGGCATTAAACCTTTCTATCTCCATGGAGACCAAACCGGACCAAGTTACGGGTTAGATCTGTGGAGAGGCGACCCCCGTTTACAGTCAGAACGTCTGTTTTTCTTGGTATCTTTGAGTTTTAAAACCACCTGTAACTGAATAAACGTAAAGCCGAGCTGTTTAATGTCACACTGCGGAACATTCCAGGCAGAGCAGCGACGTTGCCATCGAAACAAGCAGGCGGCAGACCCCCAAACCAAAAAGTTACATAATGCACCTTTAAGTTATTTTGAGCAATAAAAGCACCTCTAGTAAAAAAAAAAAAAGAAAGCTAGTTACTGATGTTTAAAGCTGTACTGTGGAACATTCTTGGCAAAACAGTTGCATCTCCATGGAGACAATAGGTGACGGATGCTTCACAGCAGAAAAGTTACATAGTGGATCTTTAATAATCTCATTCCAAGCAATTTCAAGGTTAAAACTAAGATAGATACGGGTTAGACCGGTTTAGTCCTGGTTTAGTCCTGGTTTAGACCTGGTTTAGACTTGATTATTTAGACATCGCCATGGAGACGTGCAAGAGGCAAACCCCACCACACCAGAAAAGTTACACAGTGGTACTTTTATATTGTGTTTTCAAGCAGATTTTTATAAATACGTCAACTTTCTAACTAAAAAGGTTATGAAAAATGAGCCCCCATGCTAATCTGTTTATATATATATATGAATGGACGTAGCTAACCCGCTAGCTGCTGCGTTCCAAACAGGAAGTGAGCACGGGCGCACTTCCGGCTCCATCCACTCCGGTTCACTTTGAGTTGAAAAAACGTCGCTCATCTCTCTGTAATTGCTCAGATTCCTCATTTTGGTCTTAAAATGTGATCCTGGTGTTTTTATTTCACTATTTTGTCCGTAAATAAGAGCTTGACTCCAAATTGCTGCCCTCGGTGAGCTTCATTTGATGTCACACTCCTTAGTCCACGTCTTTATCCCGTCTGTGATTGTGATGCTAATACGTTTGGCGGATGAATGGAGGGCCAGTTTTGATGGATCGCTCTGTTGTAGGTCAAACTATTTAAAACACACGAAGTCTTTGTACAGTGTGAAAATTGGCAAAATAATAAGGTTATGACAAATATGGACCTTCCTAATCCATAGTAATGCTAATTTTACTTTGACTATTGATAAATGAGAAGGACAGTATGATATATGTGATAGTTAAGAACATGGACCTATTAAAATAAGGAAGTTAATGCAAACATGAGCTTGAGTTGTTTTAGTATTAAATGAAAAGAAGGAAATATGCATTATTTCTTCCTTTTACAGTTAAATTATTATTTTTATATACAAGGACTTTTATTTTTTATTTTAATGCTGCAGAAGCACTTTGTTCCTACGTCTTTGCACTTCAATTAAAAAAAGACCTTGTGGAATTTGGCACATTTGTTTTAGCCGTAGTTTTGGGGGGTTATTTTTTATATTTTTAGGGGGTTATTTTTCCTGTACAGATATCGAGATATTGCAAAATCCATCCATTTTCTTCTGCTGATCTGAGGCCGGGTCTCAGGGGCAGGAGTCTAAGCAGGGGCTCCCAGACTTCCTCCACCCCAGACACTTCCTCCAGCTCCTCCGAAGGGATCCTGAGGCGTTCCCAGGCCCAGAGACATCACACTGGAGTCCCTCCCGTGTGTCCTGGGTCTTTTTGTGTTGGGACATGCCCCGAACACCTCCTGATGCCCCTCAGCTGCTCCTCATGACGTGGAGGAGCAGCGACTCTACTCCAAGCTCCTCCTCACTCTGTCTCTAAGGGAGTGCCCGGCCACTCTGCAAAGGAAACTCATTTCGGCCGCTTGTATCTGCGATCTCGTCCTTTCGGTCATTACCGTAAACCGTATGTATGAGTGGACGAAGTGAGTCAGCGTCGCTCAAATGAGGCTCCTGTTGCCACGGTTACAGGAGCGAATCTGGGGCCAGGCTCTGTGTTATGAAGAGGATTTTTTTTGACAGACAAAATAGCAAAAGGATCCTGTGTCACGGGTTCATACGAACATTTTAAGACCAAAATGACGAGGCCACAGCAACAGGTCCAGAGAGAGGGACATAAGATCGACATAAAAGCCGGAAGAGCCTCCTGGAGCACTTCCTGTTAGGAAGAGAGTCTGACGATACGATACATATCATGATACGCATGTCACGATCTAATACATCAGGATATATCCCGATACTAAAACAATGGATGATATATTGTAGTGATGGGCGAATGGAGCCTCTGAAGCATTTGACGCTTCAGTCGCAATATTGCCTCAAATGGTTCGACGTGTCTGAGGCTTTGGAGAAACTCTGACCTCTAGTGGACAAATTTAACCATTGCAAACCAGCACATGACCCCAGACCCAAAACTCTATTTCCTGTTTTATTAGGTGGATGGCTTTTTTCCACCTGTGGATGCCATCGAAAATGAAACAAATGCCAAAAGTCGCCAAAAGTCTCCAAAATCACCACTAACGTCGCATAATACTCCTCACTACACAACGTTTTTAAGAAATATTGGTGCATCTTTTGTACTGTAGCAGTTTATCGCTGGTCAAACCACAGACGTGCGCTGAGCAGAGAGACGCAGAAAGAAGGAGACGTCCTCCAGAGCTCCGTCCCATTTGCCCATCACTGGTATATTGCAATTTATCACTAATCACTTCGAATAATATTGTCAACTGCACCTTCCCAAGAACCAAATGGTACGAAATATAACTTATTACTTTTTTAAAATCATGAGAACAGTGAATGCAACTAATGAATTTTAGTGAAAAGTATTATTTAAGTATCACGATATTTGTCACTAAATCGATTTTTTCTTACACCCCGAATAGATCCGGTCCCCAGAGCTCAGGACCACAGGTGAGGGGAGGTAAAGATGTGTTTTTTGCTTTTTGCTCACACAGCCCTGACTAAAACTCCCGCTTCATGACATCACAAGGTGGAACGGAGCATTATGAACTTTGCAGACTGATGAAACACAACTCCAGGTCTGTTTTTGCGGAGGAAACGACATAATAAACAGTTTTGTGGAATCTAAAACCTTTAATGATGTGATTTCCAGTGAGCGTATCAGCCCCGTCCCTGCATATACATTGTGATGCTAATATTCGTAGTTTTGATGGATCTCCGTGCACATTTTAATGAGTTTGGCGTTGGGTTTTGAGTCGGGACAGATGCCGGGCACGACTCCAGAGTCTGGGGTCAGTCCGGGTCGAGCCGGGACAAAACCGGGACAAAACCGGGACAAAACCGGGACAAAACCGGGACAGAGGAAATCTGCCCGACACATGGACCCGGGTCATAACTCACCTCAGATCCGAGTCCGAGTAACTGTACGGATCCGAGTGATTTACTGCAGCAGCAATTATTATAAAACATGACAGCGGAGAGACTGAACCAGGACTAGGCCAGGACTAGACCAGGACTGAACCAGGACTAGACCAGGACTAAACCAGGACTGAACCAGGACTAGACCAGGACTGAACCAGGACTAGACCAGGACTGAACCAGGACTGAACCAGGACTAGACCAGGACTGAACCAGGACTGAACCAGGACTGAACCAGGACTGAACCAGGACTAGACCAGGACTAGACCAGGACTGAACCAGGACTGAACCAGGACTAGACCAGGACTAGACCAGGACTAGACCAGGACTAAACTATTAAAATATAATTTATTTTTATGTATTTATACTAAACAGACAATTTGAAATAGTCTGAAAATGTAATAAATCAGGACTGAACCAGGACTTAACCAGGACTAAAAACTAAGAAAAGACCCAAACTAGACCAAGACTGAACCGGGATTAAGGTGGGACTGAACCAAGGACAATACTAAACCAGGACTTGACCAGGACTTGACCAGGTCTAAACCAGGTCTGAAGTAAGGCTAAACCAGGGCTAGAGCAGAACTAAACCAGGACTAAACCAGTTCTAAACCACGACTGAACCAGACCTAAACCAGGACTGAACCAGAACTAAACCAGGACTGAACCAGGACAAAACCAGGACTAGACCAGGACTAGACCAGGACTAGACCAGGACTAAACCAGGCCAAAACCAGGACTAAACCAGGCCAAAACCAGGACTAGACCAGGGCAAAACCCAGACTAAACCAGAGCAAAACCAGGACTAAACCAGGACTAGACCAGGACTAGACCAGGACTAGATCAGGACTAAACCAGGTCTAAACCAGGTCTAAACCAGGACTAAACTGGGACTAAATCAGGTCTAAACCAGGACTAAACCAGGACTAAACTGGGACTAAATCAGGACTAAACCAGGTCTTCCTTGTGTAGAATAGTAATTGTAATTCTGTAATTATCAGAATGCAGATTAACATGTTTAATGCTGTACTATGGAACATTCTAGTCAAACCAATAACATCTCCATGGAGACGAGCAGACAGCAAACCCGCCAACAGAAAAGTTACACACTGCAGCTTTAAAACATAAACATAAACATTTTCGTCTTGCTGAAAAAGCCGCTCTGTGTTTCCATGTTTCTTCCAGCCCGGTCAGAGCTCGTCAGAAAAATGAAGATTTATTTTTTTTCCACAAACATTCAGGCGTCCACCCCCCTCCCGACGGACCCCGAGTTTCCCCTGTTCCGCAAACATCTTTATAACGGACAAAGACTCTTCTCCTCCTCTGTTTCCTCCTCTTTTTCCATCCTCCGTCTCAGTTTTTTCTCGTCTCTCTCCTCGTCTCCTCTAATGTGTATTGACAAGACCGAGGCTTTTAGTTTCTGCTGACGATGGATTTTACCCCATCCTCCTTTTCTCCTCCTCCTCTTCTCCTTCTCCTCCTCCTCTCGCTATCCCTCTCTCCTTCTTCATTATTTCTCTCTCTATTACTCTCCTACCTGTTTCCCAATTTCTGTCCATCTCCCGGCCTCTCTATTATGTCCTCCTCCTTCTCTCTTTCGCTTTTCTTTTTCTCATCCTTTTTGTCCCCCCTTTTTTCTTTCTCTCTCTTCCTCCCCCCTTTCTCTCGCTGGCTCTCTCCTCTCTTCTCTTTTTCTATTCCATCTCTCCATCTCTCCCTCCTCCCTTTCTCCCCTTTCTCTCCAGCTTGCACTCCTCTTTTTCTATTGCTTCTCTCTCTCTCTGTATCCCTTTCTCTCTTTCTCTCTCTCTCTCACACATCATTTTTTCTCTCTCCTCCTTTCTCTCAGAGGCCTCCTAGCTCCTCCTTCCCTTTCTCCCTCTCTTCTACCACCTTTTTCTCCCTCTCTCCAATTCTCTCTCTCTCCCTTCCTCCCTCTCTCCAGCTTGTTCTCTCCAATTTTTTTCTATTCCCCCTCCTCTCTCTCTCTCTCACCTCCTCTCTCCTCCTTCCATCGCTCTCTCTCCTCTCTTCTCTTTTTCTAATCCTTTTCTCTCACACACACTCTCTCCCCCCTTCTCTCTCTCTCTGTTTTCTAATCTTCTCTCCCCCTTTTTTCTCTCGTTCTCTCCCCCCCTTGCTCTCTCTCTTTCTCACACACACCTCCTCTTTTCTCCCTCCCTCCCTCCATCCCTCTCTCTGTTTCTTTATGGGCTTTGACATATTTCATTAGTGGATGGTTTTTAGAGGCAGCGCTCTTTAATCTGACTAAAACCTCCTCTCCTCCACACGGTCCCTCCTTTCTTTCTCTCCCTCTCTCTCCATCGCTCTGTTTCTCTCTCCATCCCTCTGCCTCCCTCTCTACCCCCTTCTCCTCTGTCCCTCTATCTATCTATCTTTTCCTTTCTCGCTTCTCTCCCTCTTTCTCCTCTCCCTCCTTCTCTTCTCTCTTCTATCCCTCCTTCTCCTCTCTCTCTTCTCCCTCCTTCCCTCTCTCTTCTATCCCTCCTTCTCCTCTCTCTCTCCTCTCTCTCTTCTCCCTCCTTCTCTTCTCTCTTCTATCCCTCCTTCTCTCTCTCCTTCTCTTCTCTCTCCTCTTTCTCTTCTCTCCCTCCTTCTCCTCTCTCTCTTCTCCCTCCTTCTCCTCTCTCTTCTATCCCTCGTTCTCCTCTCTCTCTCCTCTCTCTCTTCTCCCTCCTTCTCCTCTCTCTCCTTCTCTTCTATCCCTCCTTCTCCTCTCTCTCCTCTTTCTCTTCTCTCCCTCCTTCTCTTCTCTCTCTTCTCCCTCCTTCTCCTCTCTCTTCTATCCCTCCTTCTCATCTCTCTCTCCTCTTTCTCTTCTCTCCCTCCTTCTCCTCTCTCTCTTCTCCCTCCTTCTCCTCTCTCCCTCCTTCTCCTCTCTCTTCTCTCCCTATCTGTCTCTATCTTCCCCCTCTCCCTTCTCTCTTTCTCTTCTCTCCCTCCTTCTCCTCTCTCCCTCCTTCTCCTCTCTTCTCTCCCTCCTTCTCCTCTCTTCTCTCCCTCCTCTTTCTCTTCTCTCTCCTACCTCTCTTCTCTCGATCCTTTCCTCTCTCCCTCCTGCCTCTCTCTTCTCTTTCTCTCTCTTTCTCCCCTTTCTCTGTCTGTGTCTGCCTCTCTCTTCACTCCCTCCTACCTCTCTCTCTCCCTCACTCCTCCTTCCTCCTCTCTTCTCTCTCTCTGTCCCCCCTTTTCTCTCTCCTCCTGACTCTGTCCTCCCTCTCTCCATCCCTCCTTCTCCTTCTATCTCTCCCTCTCTCTCTCTGTCCCCCCTTCCCCTGTCTCCCTCTCTCTTTGGCTCTGTTTCTCTCTCTCTCTCTTCCTCCCCCTCTCTTTTCTCTTTCCTCTCATCCCTTCATTCTCATCTCTGTCACGTTTCTTGGCTCAGAAACTTCTTGTAATCTGAACTTTTTCATTCGCTCTTTGCTCCGTCTATTTTTAGCTCCTGAAAAGACGTTTGTATTTTTAACACGTTTCTTCACTAAATGTGTCTCGGATTTAATCATAAAAAAGAAAAATATTAGACAATTCTGCACATTATTCTGCTGGACTAAACCAGGACTAAACCAGGACTAAACCAGGACTAAAGCAGGACTAAACCAGGACTAAACCAGGACTAAACCAGGACTAAACCAGGACTAAAATTAGGTCTAAACCAGGACTAAAGCAGGACTAAAGCAGGACTAAAGCAGGACTAAAGCAGGACTAAACCAGGGCTAAACCAGGACTAAAGCAGGACTAAACCAGGACTAAAGCAGGTCTAAAGCAGGTCTAAACCAGGACTAAAGCAGGACTAAAGCAGGACTAAAATTAGGACTAAACCAGGACTAAAATTAGGACTAAACCAGGACTAAACCAGGACTAAAGCAGGACTAAACCAGGACTAAACCAGGACTAAACCAGGACTAAAATTAGGACTAAACCAGGACTAAAGCAGGACTAAAGCAGGACTAAAGCAGGACTAAAGCAGGACTAAACCAGGGCTAAACCAGGACTAAAGCAGGACTAAACCAGGACTAAAGCAGGACTAAACCAGGACTAAAGCAGGACTAAAGCAGGTCTAAACCAGGACTAAAGCAGGACTAAAGCAGGACTAAAGCAGGACTAAACCAGGACTAAACCAGGACTAAAGCAGGGCTAAACCAGGACTAAAGCAGGACTAAACCAGGACTAAAGCAGGACTAAAGCAGGACTAAACCAGGACTAAACCAGGAATAAACCAGGACTAAAACAGGACTAAACCAGGACTAAAATTAGGACTAAACCAGGAATAAACCAGGACTAAACCCAAGACAAACAAAACTAAACCAGGACTAAACCAGGGCTAAACCAGGACTAAAGCAGGACTAAAGCAGGACTAAAGCAGGACTAAACCAGGACTAAAGGAGGACTAAAGGAGGACTAAACCAGGACTAAACCAGGGCTAAATCCAAGACTAAAACAAAACTAAAACAGGACTAAACCAGGACTAAAACTGGACTAAAACCAGGCCTAAACCAGGACTAAACCAGGGCTAAACCCACGACTAAAACAAAACTAAAACAGGGACTAAAGCAGGTCTAAACCAGGGACTAAACCAGGACTAAACAGGACTAAACCAGGGACTAGTACCAGGTCCAAACCAGGTCTAAAAGGGGAATAAATGTGCTCTAAAGCTGCACTGTGTAACTTTGAAGCTGGGGTTCAGATGTGATTCAGAACTGAACAGATGTAAAACTGTGAAACTGGAGGATTTGAGCTCAGAGCATCAGGATTTAGCAGCTCACGGAAAGAAAGACATGGAGAAAGAAAGAAAGAAAGAAAGAGGAAGAGAAAGAAAGAGGAAGAGAAAGACAGAAAGAAAGAGGAAGAGAAAGACAGACAGATGAAGAAAAAGGAACAGAGAAAGAGGGAGAGAAGAGGGAGGAGCAGGTGGGTTTAAAATAAATATACTGAATATTTTCTTAAAACAAAACACTTCTGAAAGAGTTTGAGAAATGGATTGAAAACTGTGGGAGACGAGCTGTGGGGGGTTTTGTCCTACATACTTGGTTTAGTCCTGGTTTAGGCCTGGTTTAGGCCTGGTTTAGTCCTGGTTTAGGCCTGGTTTATTCCTGGTTTAGGCCTGGTTTAGGCCTGGTTTAGGCCTGGTTTAGTCCTGGTTTAGGCCTGGTTTATTCCTGGTTTAGTCCTGGTTTAGTCCTGATTTGGTCCTGGTTTAGGCCTGGTTTTAGTTCTGGTTTAGGCCTGATTTTGTCCTGTTTAGCCCTCGTTTAGTCTTGGTTTAGTCCTCATTTAGTCCTATCTTGGTTTAGTCCTGGTTTAAGTCCAGATTTAGTTCTAAACCAGGTCTAAACCCAGTTCTAAACCAGGACTAAACCCAGGGCAGGATTCAGCAGCACACAGAAATAAAGAAACAGAGAAAACAGAGAAAGAGATAAAGAGGAAGAGAAAACAGAGAGATGGAGAAAGAGGAACAGAGAAAGAGGAAGAGAAAAGGGAGGAGCAGGTGGGTTTAAAACGTCCCGTTTGTGCATCGCAGAAAAGAAAAATATACTGAATATTTTCTTAAAACAAAACACTTTTCAAAGACTTTGAGAAATGGTTTGAAAACTGAGGGAGACGAGCTGTGGGAGGTTTTGTCCTACATACTTGGTTTAGTCCTGGTTCAGGTCTACTTTAAGTTCAGCTTTAGCGCTAAACTAGAACTAAACCAGGCCTAAAGCCAGTTCTAAACCAGGACTAAACAAGTTCTGAATCCAGTTCTAAACTAGAACTAAACCAGGCCTAAAGCCAGTTCTAAACCAGGACTAAACAAGTTCTGAATCCAGTTCTAAACTAGAACTAAACCAGGCCTAAAGCCAGTTCTAAACCAGGACTAAACCCAGTTCTAAAGCAGGACTAAACAAGTTCTGAATCCAGTTCTAAACCAGGACTAAACAAGTTCTGAATCCAGTTCTAAACTAGGACTAAACAAGTTCTAAAGCAGATCTAAACCAAGTTCTAAACAAGGACTAAACAAGTTCTGAATCCAGTTCTAAACAAGGACTAAACCAGGTCTAAACCCAGATCTAAACCAGGCTTAAACCAGGTCTAAGCTCAGTTCTAAACCAGGACTAAAGAAGGCCTGAATCCAGTTCTAAACCCAGTTCTAAACCAGGCCTAAACTCAGTTCTAAAACAGATATAAACCCAGTTCTAAACCAGGCCTAAACTTAGTTCTAAAACAGATATAAACCCAGTTCTAAACCAGGACTAAAGAAGGTCTGAATCCAGTTCTAAACCAGGACTAAAGAAGGCCTGAATCCAGTTCTAAACCAGGACTAAAGAAGGCCTGAATCCAGTTCTAAACCAGGACTAAAGAAGGCCTGAATCCAGTTCTAAACCAGAACTAAAGAAGGCCTGAATCCAGTTCTAAACCAGAACTAAAGAAGGCCTGAATCCAGTTCTAAACCCAGTTCTAAACCAGGCCTAAACTCAGTTCTAAAACAGATATAAACCCAGTTCTAAACCAGGACTAAAGAAGGTCTGAATCCAGTTCTAAACCAGGACTAAAGAAGGCCTGAATCCAGTTCTAAACCAGGACTAAAGAAGACCTGAATCCAGTTCTGAACCAGGACTAAAGAAGGCCTGAATCCAGTTCTAAACCAGGACTAAAGAAGGCCTGAATCCAGTTCTAAACCAGGACTAAAGAAGGCCTGAATCCAGTTCTAAACCAGGACTAAAGAAGGCCTGAATCCAGTTCTAAACCCAGGTCTAAACCCAGTGTAGGAGAGGAGACCGATACAGCGTTCGCTTTAGAGAATCACAGGGTCCCTCACGTTTCAATACGATACTCGGCTCACGATACGATATTATCAGGACAGGACGATACAAGAGATAATCGATATACTGATGTTTTCTAAGAACCAGAAGTATTTTAGCCTCAATATTTCTTTGTTAAACCAGTTTGTACAAAGCTCATATGAAACGTCTGTTCCGATCATCAAAACAGTGAATACGTCATAAACACGTTTCCTTACACTAAAGAAACTACAGAATTCTCATGTGGCCACAAAATAATCGCTGAAAGAACCAAAAAATACTCTGCCGATATATCGACACAGCAGCTCAGGATAAAGATTCTGTTTTACCAAATTTAATATCGCGATATTTTAATATTTTGGTCTCTTACCGTCAGGTCTGGTGAGGGAGCGGATGTTGCTTTCATCGGCCACTGAAACAAAACAAAATAAAATACATCTATTAATGATGTTTTAGAGTTTTAATCTTAAAACTGAAGGAGTCCGGATTTAGACCTGGTTTAGTCCTGATTTTCTCCTGGTTTAGTCCTGAATTAAACCTCGTTTGATTCTAGTTTGTCCTGCTTTGGTCCTGGGTTTGTCTTGGAAGAGTCCAGAATGAGACCTGAGTTTAGTCCTGGTTTGGTCCTGATTTAGTCCTGGATTAGATCTTGCTTGGTTGTAGTTTGCCCTGGTTTAGTCCTGAATTAGACCTGGTTTGGTTCTAGTTTGGTCCTGGTTTGG
The DNA here is from genome assembly GCA_034769755.1 of Odontamblyopus lacepedii. Taxonomy (NCBI): domain Eukaryota; kingdom Metazoa; phylum Chordata; class Actinopteri; order Gobiiformes; family Gobiidae; genus Odontamblyopus; species Odontamblyopus lacepedii. Next base: position 4,159,299 of record CM068366.1, read on the forward strand.
TCCTGGTTTTGCCCTGGGAGAGACCAAAATGAGACCTGGGTTTAGTCCTGGTTTGGTCCTGGTTTTGCCCTGGGAGAGACCAGAATGAGACCTGGGTTTAGTCCTGGTTGGGTTCTTGCTCAGGTCTTAGTTCAATCCTGGTTTAGTCCTGATATGGTCCTAGTTTAGTCCTGAAATAGACCTGGTTTAGTCCAGGTTTGGTCCTAGTTTGGTCCTGAAATAGACCTTGTTCAGTCCTGGTTTGGTCCTGGTTTTATTCCTAGGAGAGCCCCAAATGAGACCTGGTTTAGTCCTGGTTCGGTTCTTGTTCAGGTCTTGGTTCAATCCTGATTTTGTCCCGATTTGGTCCTAGCTTAGTCCTGAAATACACCTGGTTTGGTTCTAGTTTGGCCCTGGTTTAGTTCTGGTTTTATCCTGAGATCAAAATCAGACCTGACTTAACCCTGGTTTGGTCCTGGGAGAGTCCAGAATCAGACCTGGTTTAGTCCTGGTTTAGTTCTGGTTTAGTCCTGGTTTAGTTCTGGTTTGATTCTGGCTTTGTCCTTGGAAAGTCCAGAATCAGACCTGGTTTAGTCCTACTTTACTTCTAATTTGGTCCTGGTTCAGTTCTGGTTTAGTCCTGAATTAGACCCGGTTCAGTCCTGGTTTGATTCTGGTCTTGTTATAGGAGAGCCCAGAATGAGACCTGGTTTAGTCCTGGTCTAAACCTTATTTATCCTTGTTTAGACCCTTTGCAGTCCTGCTTTAGACCTGGTTTATCTTAGTCCAGGACCAAACATGCACCAAAATGAAGCCGTTTTCATCCTAAATACGTCTTCATTTTCTTTTCGAATTTGAATTTTACGGCTTTAATTTGAAGCCAACCTGCAGAGGGAGATATTTCTGACAATAAATCCGCACGTTCGGACAAAAAGCGGAAATGAAAACCCCAAAACACCGGAGTGACTGTGGGATATTGTGGTCTGATGACAACAGGAGCGACGCGGCACGATCTAATCTAACTACAGCCACCGCAATGCATCATGGGAGACTCCAATAGGTTTTCATTACCGCGCAATTTCTCTTAAATAATGTTTTTCATTTTTTATAAGGTCAATTTCCCGCTGGACGGACAGACGGCTGGCGGAGGACGAGGGGAATGCAAAATAAAAAAGGCTCGCCAAGAGAAATATGGGAAAAATCAAATAAAAATACTGGAAAATACAGAATAAACTAATAAAGCTGGAGTGTGGAACATTTCTGGCGAAGGGTCTGAAACCTGCTCGCGTCCATGGAGATGTTCTGGCTCTGTTTGAATGGAATCACACATGTCAGATCTGTGGAGAGGAGAACCCGCTCACAGTGAGAATACAGGTTTTTTTGGTTTCTAGCTTAGTCCTGGTCTAGTCCTGGTTTAGTCCTGGTTTGGTCCTGATTTAGTCCTCAATTAGACCTGGTTTAGTCCTGGCTTGGTCCTGATTTAGATCTGAATTAGACCTGGTTTAATCCTGGTTTAGTCCTGGTTTGGTCCTGATTTAGTTCTGAATTAGACCTGGTTTAGTCCTGGTTTGGTCCTGATTTAGTTCTGAATTAGACCTGGTTTAGTCCTGGTTTGGTCCTGATTTAGTTCTGAATTAGACCAGGTTTAGTCCTGGTTTGGTCCTGATTTAGTTCTGAATTAGACCAGGTTTAGTCCTGATTTAGTCCTGAAATTAGATCAGGTTTAGTTCTGAATTAGACCTGGTTTAGTCCTGGTCTGGTCCAGATTTAGGTCTGAATTAGACCAGGTTTAGTCCTGATTTAGTCCTGAATTAGATCAAGTTTAGTCCTGAATTAGACCAGGTTTAGTCCTGGGAGAGTCGAGAATGAGACCTTGTGTAGTCCAGGTTTGGTCCTGATTTAGTCCTGAATTAGACCTGGTTTGGTTCTCATTTAGTCCTGAATTAGACCTGGTTTAGTCCTGTTAAGTCTTAGTTTATTCCTGGTTTGGTCCAGCTTCAGTCCAAGTTTATTTCAGGTTTAGGTCCAGGTTTAGGCTTAGGTTTAATCCTGGTTTAGTCCTGCTTAGACCAAGTTTAGACCTAGTAGACCTTAGTCCTAGTTTAGTCCTAGGTTAAACATATTTTGGTTTTGTTCCTATTTAATCCTGGTTTAGTTCTAGCTAACTTAGTTTAGACCTGGTTTAGCCCTGGTTAAGTCCTGGTTTAAACATGTTTTAGTTTGGTTCCTGTTTAGCCTTAGTTGTGCCTTGTGCCTTAGTTTAGTCCAGGTTTACCACTGGTTTAGTGCTGGTTTAGTGCTGGTTTAGTCCAGGTTTACCACTGGTTTAGTCCAGGTTTAGTGCTGGTTTAGTCCAGGTTTACCACTGGTTTAGTCCAGGTTTAGTCTTGGTTTAGTCCAGGTTTATTGCTCGTTTGGATCTAGTTTAGTCATATTTATATCTTTCTTCAGTCCTTCCGTAGACCTGGTTTAGATCTCGTTTAGTCCTTCCTTAGACCTGGTTTAGATCTTATTTAGTCCTGGTTACATCTTTCTTTAGTGCTTCTGTAGACCTAGTTTAGATCTCGTTTAGTCCTTCCTTAGACCTGGTTTAGATCTTGTTTAGTCCTGGTTACATTTTTCTTTAGTGCTTCTGTAGACCTGGTTTAGATCTCGTTTGGTCCTTCCTTAGACCTGGTTTAGATCTTATTTAGTCCTGGTTACATCTTTCTTTAGTGCTTCTGTAGACCTGGTTTAGATCTCGTTTAGTCCTTCCTTCGACCTGGTTTAGATCTCGTTTGGTCCTGGTTATGTTTTTATTTAGTCCTTCCTAAGACCTGGTTTATATCTCGTTTAGTCCTTCCTCAGACCCAGTTTAGATCTCGTTTAGTCCTTCCTTCGACCTGGTTTAGATCTCATTTGGTCCTGGTTATGTCTTTATTTATTCCTTCCTCAGACCTGGTTTAGATCTCGTTTCATCCTTCCTCAGACCCGGTTTAGACCTGGTTTAGTCCTTCCTTCGACCTGGTTTAGATCTCGTTTGGTCCTGGTTATGTCTTTATTTAGTCCTTCATTAGACCTGGTTTAGATCTTATTTAGTCCTGGTTACATCTTTCTTTAGTGCTTCTGTAGACCTGGTTTAGATCTCGTTTGGTCCTTCCTTAGATCTGGTTTAGATCTTATTTAGTCCTGGTTACATCTTTCTTTAGTGCTTCTGTAGACCTGGTTTAGATCTTGTTTGGTCCTTCCTTAGACCTGGTTTAGATCTTATTTAGTCCTGGTTACATCTTTCTTTAGTGCTTCTGTAGACCTGGTTTAGATCTCGTTTAGTCCTTCCTTCGACCTGGTTTAGATCTCGTTTGGTCCTGGTTATGTTTTTATTTAGTCCTTCCTTAGACCTGGTTTATATCTAGTTTAGTCCTTCCTCAGTCACAGTTTAGATCTCGTGCTTAGTCCTTCCTTCGACCTGGTTTAGATCTCATTTGGTCCTGGTTATGTCTTTATTTATTCCTTCCTCAGACCTGGTTTAGATCTCGTTTCATCCTTCCTCAGACCCGGTTTAGACCTGGTTTAGTCCTTCCTTCGACCTGGTTTAGATCTCGTTTGGTCCTGGTTATGTCTTTATTTAGTCCTTCATTAGACCTGGTTTAGATCTTATTTAGTCCTGGTTACATCTTTCTTTAGTGCTTCTGTAGACCTGGTTTAGATCTCGTTTGGTCCTTCCTTAGATCTGGTTTAGATCTTATTTAGTCCTGGTTACATCTTTCTTTAGTGCTTCTGTAGACCTGGTTTAGATCTTGTTTGGTCCTTCCTTAGACCTGGTTTAGATCTTATTTAGTCCTGGTTACATCTTTCTTTAGTGCTTCTGTAGACCTGGTTTAGATCTCGTTTAGTCCTTCCTTCGACCTGGTTTAGATCTCGTTTGGTCCTGGTTATGTTTTTATTTAGTCCTTCCTTAGACCTGGTTTATATCTCGTTTAGTCCTTCCTCAGACCCAGTTTAGATCTCGTTTAGTCCTTCCTTCGACCTGGTTTAGATCTCATTTGGTCCTGGTTATGTCTTTATTTATTCCTTCCTCAGACCTGGTTTAGATCTCGTTTCATCCTTCCTCAGACCCGGTTTAGACCTGGTTTAGTCCTTCCTTCGACCTGGTTTAGATCTCGTTTGGTCCTGGTTATGTCTTTATTTAGTCCTTCATTAGACCTGGTTTAGATCTCATATAATCCTTCCTTAGACATTGGTTTATATCTCGTTTAGTCCTTCCTTCGACCTGGTTTAGATCTCGTTTGGTCCTTCCTTAGACCCGGTTTAGACCTGGTTTAGTCCTTCCTCAGACCCGGTTCAGATCCATTTCTTTCTCCGTGCTTTCATTCTCACACCATCAGCCCTGCAGATTGCCTCGGTCTTGCAGCTCCAGGGCGGTGGGTCTTTATTAGGGGCTCAGGCTGGTTTCTTACCCCATAGAGGTGCACCGTTGCCCCCCTGCGCCGCCCCGGACCTGCCCCTGGCCCTGGATCTCTGGACACGCTCCATTTGAGTCCATTTCATCTTATCTCTGCTAAATCCTCTGAGCGGTTTGCAGAGCGCAGACTCACACACCTGCACATACAAGTCCTGCTTTACTGCGTACTTTGTCCTGGCTCACACCTGGTTTGGATCAGACCTGCTTTAGTCCTGGTTCAGTCCTGAAGTAGATCTGGTTTAATCCTAGTTTAGATCTTAGCCCAGGTCTTGCCCCTATTTAGTTTAGTTTTTGTCCCACTGTAGACCTGGTTTAGACTTGGTTTGAATTAAGCTTGGTTTATTCCCGGTTTGGTTCTCGTTTATATCTGGTTTAGACCCAGTTTAGACCCATCTTGGTTCTGGTTTAGATTTTAGCCCATGTCTTGCCCCTATTTATTTATTTCTTCTTTTGTCCTGGTTTATATCCATTGTGGACCTGGTTTAGACCTGGTTTAGACCTGGTTTTGACCTGGTTTAGATCTGGTTTAGGTCAAATTTATTCATATTTTGATTTGGTTCTGGTTTAGCACAGTTTAATCCTGGTTTAGTCCTGGTTTAGACTTGGTTTGATTCCGGTTTAGTCCTGGTTCAGTCCTGAAGTAGATCTGGTTTAATCCTGGTTTAGATTTTAGCCTGTGTCTTGCCCCTATTTAGTTCTTATGTTGTCCTGGTTTATACCCACTGTAGACCTGGTTTAGACTTGGTTAAGACTTGATTTTGATCTGGTTTAGACCTGGTTTAGACCTGGTTCAGATCTGGTTTAGGTTAGATTTATTCATATTTTGGTTTGGTTCCCTGCTTGTTAAGTACCAAATAAGACCTAAGTATTAGTTTAGCCCTAGTTTAGTCCTGGTTTAGTACTGTTTAAGTCCTGGTTTTGGTCCTGGTTTAGTCTTCATTCATACCCAGTTTTTGAGTCCTGGTTTAGTCCTGGGTTAATCCTTGATCTAGTCTTTGGTCTAGTCCCTGGTCCTTAGTTTAGTTGTGTTTCGTCCTTGGTCTAGTCCTGGTTTAGTCTTTAGTTCAGTCCTAGTCTAGTCCTTGGTCTAGTTCCTGGTCCTTGTTTTAATCCTGGTTTAGTCCTTGGTTTAATCCTGCTTCAGTCCTGGTTTAGTCCTGGTTTATTCTTTGTTTTAGCCTTTGTTTTAGTCTTTAGTTTAGTCTTTGGTTCAGTCCTGATTTAATCCTGGTTTAGTCCTTGGTTTAATCCTGCTTCAGTCTTTGTTCGGTCTTGGTTCAGTCCTGATTTAATCCTGGTTTAGTCCTTGGTTTAACCCTGCTTCAGTCTTTGTTCGGTCTTGGTTCAGTCCTGATTTAATCCTGGTTTAGTCCTTGTTTAATCCTGGTTCAGTCCTGATTTAGTCCCACTTCAGACCTCATTAAACGTCTATTTTAACAATCTGACAAGTCCAAATGAACCCATCCTGCCTCCGTTTAACTTCAGTCGTATTTTCCTCCTTCCTCTTCAGTCTCTTCAGTCTCATATTTACAGTCGAGGAGGATTTGGAGGAAACTGCCCTGACAGGAAAAATCTCTTTGCTCTTTTATTGACCTGCAGCGTCTGAGTAAATGCGCCGTGTTGACTTTGAGCTCCCAGAAATCTCCACTGGAAATGTTCGACCAGAGACTGAAGGGAGACTCCGTTTGAACAGGAGCGAAAGAAATAACACATAAAAGTCAAGTTTGGATGTCAATTTTAAGCACACGAGACACTTTAGACTCCATTTTTCTACCAGAACATAATTAAAGACTGTTGCCGTAGCGATTAACGTCTCTGCGTGTGATTTTTAATGTCTAAAAAAATGCAAAAAAACAGAACAAAAACAGAACTAAAACAGAATTAAAACACACTTAATGTAGACCAAAATCCAGATGGGACTAAACCAGGACTAAACGGTGTTGTTGCTTGGTTTGAATGTTCTACAGCTCAGATCTGTGGAGAGGCGAGCCCCGCTTACAGTCAGAACACGTGTTATTTTAAGGTATTGTTCAGCCGGCGTAAGTCTTGGTTTAGACCTAGTTTAGTCCAGTTTAAGACCAAGTTTAGACTAGTCCTGGTTTAACACTGTTTTGGTTTAGTTCCTGTTTAGTCCTGGTTTAGTCATAGTTTAGACCTGGTTTAGATCTAGTTTAGGGGTGAAACGATTCATCGATTATTTTTTTTTGCCTCGGTGCTTCGTTTTATTTTCATACGCTCGGCGATGGCCGGAACCTTTTGTGGTAGAGGTAAAGTTTCCGCACGACCACTGCACTTCACTGTACACACAACAGCGCGGCCCCATGGATGTGTAATAAGAGCAGAACCTCCTCGCGGTACGCTCCGGTACGCCGCACACTCTGCACGTGGATTGTGTCTTGTCGCGTACACTCCGTGGACCGCGCTTCCTCCTGTGCCTCTAAACCAGAACTCACACCAGGACTAAACCAGGTCTAAACCAGGTCTAAAGCAGATCTAAACCAGGACTAATCCAGGTCTAAAACCAAACAAGAATTTGCAGGAGTTGGTTGCTACATTTATGTAGTTTTAAAAATCATGACAATATCAAGTAATCCAAAGTATTCAGATTACGTTACTCACTTTAAGTAATTTAATTGATTATGTCACAAACTACATTTTGGGGAATGTAATCTGTAATCTGTAGGGGATTACATTTTAAAAGTCACCTTCTCAACACTGATGCTACAACATCTAAACAGAACCGTACATTACATCAAGTGGAAAAGAAACCGTGAGGTGAGTCGACCTGAGCCCAGCGATAATTACGTTTTTCATGTCCAAAACACGTGTATCTGTCACATGTGGTGTGGACTTAACATGTGCAAAGTAGACACGACAATAACAAACGATTACTCCATTATTCAAACAAAATAATCGACAGAATAATCGATTACTGTAATAATCGATAGCTGCAGCCCTAATCTAGTTTAGTCCTTCCTTACACCTGGTTTAGATCTCGTTTAGTCCTTCTTTAGACCTGGTTTAGACCCAGTTTAGTCCTTCCTTAGACCTTGTTTAGATCTAGTTTAGTCCTTCCTTAGACCTGGTTTAGTCCTGATTTGGTCCTGTTTTTTTGTCCTAAGAGAGCCCAGAATGAGACCTGGTTTAGTTCTGATTTGGTTCTCGTTCAGATCCTGGTTCAATTCTGGTTTAGTCCTGGTTTGGTTCTGGCTTTGTCCTAGGAGAGTCCAGAATGAGACCTGGTTTAGTCCTGGTTTGGTGCTAGTTTGGTCCTGGTTCAGTGCTGGTTTAGTCTTGAATTAGACCCAGTTCAGTCCTGGTTTGATTCTGGTCTTGTTACAGGAGAGCCCAGAATGAGACCTGGTTTAGTCCTGGTTTAAACCTCATCTAGTCTTTGTTTAGACCCATTGCAGTCCTGGTTCAGACCTGGTTTAGTCCAGTTTTAGTCCAGGTTTAAACATGTTTTGGTTCCAGGACTAAACCAGAACTGAACCAGGACCAAACTAGAACCAAAATTAAGCTTTTTTTCACACTAAATAAATCTTAATTTTCTTTCAGATTTTAAATTTTCAGACTTTAAGAAACAAATCAAAACAAAACAAAACTCCAGGTCTGTTTTTGAGGAAACTACATTAAAACCCAGCTCAGAAAACTGTGATTTAGCACAAAAAACCCCCCGAAAACCCCAAACTGAAAATGGGTCCAAATCCCCCATTGCCACAGACAGTGAGGGTTAGTCCGGGTTAATACGGGGAAATCAGGCCTGTGCTCGCGCTCGGCTGTGCTCAGGGAGACGCAGGCCGGAGGAAGCTTTATTCTTTATTCTTTTATTTACACACGAGCGCGACGAAAACGAGCGGCTGATCCAGTCTGGAGGAGGCCCCTGGGTCCGGGAGGCCACGGGTCACCTCCCTGCAGACGGCGGATAATGGCCGGCGAATCACAACAAAGAAACTCGCTGATAAGAGTCGTGTGATCACTGTCTGCGCCGGGAATTATGGGTAAGGAGTCAAACGACGCACAGAGAGAGAATAAAAACGATATAACAGTCCTGGATTTAAAGGAGCTGCGGGTGATTTTTTAACGGTGTTAAAAACGTGAAAAACAGATCGTTTTAAATTACGCACTATTGACTCTCGTGAGGTTTAAGTTGTTTTAATGTCGTCAAAAACAGACCTGGAGTTGTGTTTTTTGTTTGAGTAACACATTTTTATTCGTCTGTCTATATCTCCAAAGCTCAAAACGCTCTGTTCCACCTTGTGATGTCATGAAGTGGTAGTTTTCAAGTGAACAGCAAACAGTTTTTAACTTTAGTTCATTAGTAAATTGGCAATTTCAGGGTTGAAATGATCCAAATGATTCTAGAAAATTAAGGTGTGTGAAGCAAGTCTTAAGCAGAACTAAACCAGATCTAAACCAGGTCTAAACCAGGTCTAAAACAAAGGCTAAACCAGGTCTAATCCAGGTCTAAACCAGATCTAAATTAGGTCTAAACCAGATCTAAACTAGACCTAAACCAGGTCTAAACCTGGTCTAAACCTGGTCTAATCCAGGTCTAAACCAGGTCTAAACTTGGTCTAAACCAGATCTAAACCAGATCTAAACCAGATCTAAACCAGATCTAAACCAGATCTAAACCAGGTCGAAATCAGGTCGAAACCAGGTCGAAACCAGGTCTAAACCAGGTCTAAATTAGTTCTAAACCAGATCTAAACCATGTCGAAACCAAACCCAAACCCGGTCTAAACCGAGTCTAAAAAAGCCCTAACCCAAAACTAAGCCTAAGTGAAGGTGTGTGGAGTTTAAAAACACAGTGGAGCACTTCCTGTATCACCATATGACATCACAAGGTGGAAGAGAGCGTTTTTGGTTTGAGAGAAGAACTCAAAGGAGCTAAATCTGCAGGTTTGTGTGTTAAACATGTGTGAATGAAACAAAACAAAACTCCAGGTCCGTTTGTAGGAGAAAACTAAAACACACTAAAACACAGCAGAGATTTGCCATGACAGTAAAGCTGGCATCCTAATAGCGCACTTCCTGATTCTCGGACAATAAAACACAGCTGATGTATTTTGACATGAAGAGTTTATAGAATATACTGGTGCCTTACCCAGGTCCATGCTCTTCGAGGCCCTGTAGTTTTCTCTGAGATTTCCTCCAGTGTAGAACGGAGGCTTCGGAAACTCACTGGAAAACAAGAAAAGACCTGGTTTAGACCTGGTTAAGACCTGGTTTAGACCTGGTTAAGACCTGGTTTAGATTTCGTTTAAACCTGGATTAGACCTGATTCAGTCCTTAACTTAGTCCTGGCTTTTTCCTGTTTGAGACCTGGTTTAGTCATGGTTTAGATTGGGTTTAGTCCTGGTTTAGTCCTGGTTTAGATTGGGTTTAGTCCTGGTTTAGACCTGATTTAGACCTGGTTTAGACCTGGTTTAGACCTGGTTTAGACTTGGTTCAGTCCAGGTTCAGTCCTTGTCTTAGTTCTGGCTTGTTCCTGGTTTAGTCCTGGTTTAGTCCTGGTTTAGTCCTGGTTTATTCCTGGTTTAGACCTGATTTAGACCTGATTTAGACCTGATTTAGACCTGATTTAGACCTGATTTAGACCTGGTTTAGACTTGGTTAAGTTCTAGTTCAGTCCTTGGCTTAGTCCAGGTTTTTTCCTAGTTTAGACCTGGTTTAGTCCTGTTTTAGATTTGGTTTAGACTTGGTTTAATCTGGGTTTAGTCCTGGTTTAGACTTTATCTTTGTCCTGTCTTAGACCTGGTTTAGTCCTATTGCAGGCCTAGTCTATTCCTGGTTCAGTATTTTTTCAGTCCTCCTTTAGTCTTCCTTTAGTCTTCCTTTAGTCCCGGTCTAGTCCCGGTCTAGTCCCGGTCTAGTCCTGGTCTAACCCTGTTTCCATGTTGTTTCACTCGTGTCTTGTTTAATTTAATGATCAAAGCTTTTTTATTTTAAAAGCGTCGGAAAAACCCCGGTGAGTTCGATCAGCTAAACAAACGTGATCGTCCCGTTTCCTCTGCTCCAGATGGAACTGAAACAATGGACCTGTTTAACACGGAACTGGACCTGGACCTGGACCTGGACCTGGACCTGGACCTGGACCTGGACCTGGACCTGGACCTGGACCTGGACCTGTTTAAAACCAATTTAGACTCAGACCCACGTTCTGAGACTGAAGACCAGACTAAGGAAGACCGGGGTGTTAAAAGGGAGGATCTGAGTCCATGTTTAGTCCTGGTTTAGTGCTAGTGCAGTCCTGGTTTAGTCCTGGTTTAGTCCAGGTTTAGTCCAGGTTTAGTGCTAGTGCAGTCCTGGTTTAGTCCTGGTTTGGACCTGATTTAGACCTGATTTAGTTCTACTTTTAGGCCTATTTAAATACAGGTTTTGTACTGGTTTAGTCCTGGTTTAGTCCTGGTTCAGTCCTGGTTTAGGCATGATTTAGGCCTGATTTAAGCTCTACTTTTAGTCCTATTTAAATACTGGTTTAGTCCTGATTTAGTCCTAGTTCAATCCTAGATTGGTCCTAGTTTAGTCCTGGTTCAGTCCTAGTTAAGACCTGGTTTGGACCTGATTTAGTTCTACTTTTAAGACTAGTTTGGTTCTGGATTAGATCTTGTTTAGGCCTGGTCAAGTCCTGGTTTAGAACTGATTTAGACCTGGTTTGGACCTGATTTAGCTCTACTTGTAGTCCTGGTTCAGTCCTGGTTCAGTCCTGGTTTAGAGGTGCTTGAAACCTGATTTAGGTCTACTTTTACGACTATTAAAATACTGGATTAGACCTGGTTCAGTCCTAGTTTAGACCTGGATTAGATCTGGTTTAGCCCTGGTTTACTCCTGATTCAGCCCTGGTCAAATCCTGGATTAGACCTGATTTGGACCTGATTTAGTCTTGGGCTGGTTTACTCCTGGTTTACTCCTGGTTTAGACCTGGTTTAGACCTGTTTTAGCACTGTTTTAGTCCTGTTTTAGTCCCGATTTAGACCTGGTGTAGTCCTGGTTTAGTTTATGTTGTTTAGTCCTGCTTTAGCTCTGGTTTAGTCCTGGTTTAGTCTTAGGTTAGACCTAGTTCAGTCCTGGTTTACTCCTGGTTTAGACCTGGTTTAGACCTGTTTTAGCGCTGTTTTAGTCCTGTTTTAGTCCCGATTTAGACCTGGTGTAGTCCTGGTTTAGTTTATGTTGTTTAGTCCTGCTTTAGCTCTGGTTTAGTCCTGGTTTAGTCTTAGGTTAGACCTAGTTCAGTCCTGGTTTAGACCTGGTTTAGGCCTGGTTTTGCCTTGGTTTCGACTTTGTTCAGTCCTGGTCTAGCCCTGGTCTAGTCTGGGTCTTTAGTCCTGGTTTAGTCCTGGTCTAGTACCAGTTATGTCCTAAAACCCACTGGTTTATCTATAGACTAGAAGTATTTTAGTGTTTATTTACTATAACTTAAACTCATTCACTTTTTAGCAGCACATGTTATAAACCAGTATTCTCACTTTTCTTCTCCGTGTGAATATGTAATGTCCATAAAACTACAGCGGGACATATTAAAATCCGAATATTGTATTTTTCTGAAGAACGCGGTGGTGTTTTCAGCTCGTAGTTTGTATAGACGTGCGGGAGGTTCACGTGTGACCTCCTGCGCCGTAATTACTGCAGCGAAACGCAAAAACGCTGCTGCAATTACACGATACGGCTTCAATAATTCAGACGTTCTAATGGGGAATATTAGTGATAACGACTCCAGTAACGACCCCCCCCCCCTTTACCAGAGCGGCCGGGACTCGCAGAGTGGTTAGCCTCACGGGGACGCAAGGTGGGTGCGGGTTTAGTCCTGGTTTAGTCCTGGTTTAGTCCTGGTTTAGTCTTGGTTTAGCACTGGTTTAGTCTTTGTTTAGTCACGGTTTAGCCCTGTTCTCTAGTCTTGGTTTAGTCTTGGTTCAGTCCTGGTTTAGTCCTGTTCTCTAGTCGTGGTTTAGTCCTGTTCTCTAGTCTTTGTTTAGCCCTGGTTTAGTCCTGGTTTAGTCCTGGTTTAATCCTGGTTTAGTCCTGATTTAGCCCTGTTCTTTATTCTTGGTTTAGTCCTGATTTAGTCCTGTTCTTTAGTCCTGGTTTAGTCTTGGTTTAGTCCTGGTTTAGCCCTGTTCTCTAGTCCTGGTTTAGTCCTGGTTTAGTCCTGGTTTAGTCCTGGTTTAGTCTTGGTTTAGTCTTGGTTTAGCCCTGTTCTCTAGTCTTGGTTTAGTCCTGGTTTAGTCCTGGTTTAGCCCTGTTCTTTAGTCTTGGTTTAGTTCTGGTTCAGTCTCACCTGTAGTGGGGGGTGTGTGTCAGGGGTAGTTCTCACCTGTAGTGGGGGGGCGTCAGGGGCAGTTCTCACCTGTAGTGGGGGGGTGTCAGGGGCAGTTCTCACCTGTAGTGGGGGGTGTGTGTCAGGGGCAGTTCTCACCTGTAGTGGGGGGGGGGCGTCAGGGGCAGTTCTCACCTGTAGTGGGGGGGCGTCAGGGGCAGTTCTCGGCTCATCTCCTCTACTGCCCCGGGGGAGGGGGGAGGGGGGAACCCGTCATCCAGGTCGTCGGGGCGACCGTTGCCGTAGTTACCGTAGTTGTTGCCATTGGTAACAGGAGCTGGGAAAACACAAACGAACAAAAAAAAAGATTTTTGTGACGTTTTTAAGACATTTTGTGTTTGAGTTTGTTTGAAATTGATTAATATTTGTGACTGAAATTAAATGTACTGATTTAAAATGTTTTAAAATAACTCAAAAAGGGAAAAGGCTGCAGAAAACATTAGATTTTTTATTTGCCTTTCTGCTCCTTTTCATTCATTTGTTAATGTCTTTTTATACTTTATGAATGAAATAAACAAACAAATAAAAAGAAAATATAGTTATAATCTGTGACATCTGTGGATCTTTATGTTAGAATTTGGACATTTTAAATCAAACTTTCGAGAAAATCTACAAATCTACACATCTAAAATCTACCTGTGTATCACCAAACCAGGACTAAATCAGGACTAAACCAGGACCAAACCAGGACTAAACCAGGACTAAACCAGCACCAAACCTGGACCAAACCAGGACTAAACCAGGACTAAACCAGGACTAAATCAGGACTAAACCAGGACCAAACCAGGACTAAACCAGGACTAAACCAGCACCAAACCTGGACCAAACCAGGACTAAACCAGGACTAAATCGGCACCAAACCAGGACTAAACCAGGACTACACCAGGACCAAACCAGGACTAAACCAGGACTAAACCAGCACCAAACCTGGACCAAACCAGGACTAAACCAGGACTAAACCAGGACTAAATCAGGACTAAACCAGGACCAAACCAGGACTAAACCAGGACTAAACCAGCACCAAACCTGGACCAAACCAGGACTAAACCAGGACTAAATCGGCACCAAACCAGGACTAAACCAGGACTACACCAGGACCAAACCAGGACTAAACCAGGACTAAACCAGGACTAAATCACCACCAAACCAGGACTAAACCAGGACTACACCAGGACCAAACCAGGACTAAACCAGGACCAAACCAGGACCAAACCAGGACCAAACTAGGACTAAACCTGGGCCAAACCTGGACTACATCAGCACCAAACCAGGACTAAACCAGGACCAAACCAGGACCAAACCAGGACCAAACCAGGACCAAACCAGGACTAAACCTGGACCAAAACAGGACCAAACCTGGGCTAAACCTGGACCAAACCAGGACTAAACCAGGACCAAACCAGGACTAAACCAGGACCAAACCAGGACTAAACCAAGACCAAACCTCAGAAAACTTCCACAGCTCCTCTCCCAAATCTTTCAAACCATTTCTCAAACTCTGTCTTTGAAAAGTGTTTTGTTTTTTAGAAAATATTCAGAACTTTTAAACCAAAGTTATGATTTGACAAGTTTGTGGAGCCGATTCCAAACAAATAATGACAATTTCCACCGTTTGTGGACCCGAAGTTTGGAGATTTCTTTCAAAAAGTTCTACAGACGCCTTCTCAACACCTGAAATTATAACTTCAAACGCTAAAACCCGAACGCAAACTGTGGTATGATTAGCTAAAAATGCTAAATCAAAACAAAAACTGCATCCTAGACAATAAACACTGCCAGACTAAGGGGAATTCTGACTGTTTTACTTATTTCCATAGACTACAATGCACGTATTCCCCCTCCGTCTGCACTGTGCGGCGCTACAGAAGGAGCCGGCGGGTTTTACAAAGGAGTCACATCCTCTGTCCCCGTGGGGCGTCTCGACCGGGGAAAAGAGGAATTTAAAATAGATTTTCAGACAGTTTTTCCTCCTGAAGTAACAGAACAAACAGTCAATGCAAAACTGTTTAGAGGAAAGTTTAAGGGGATAATGTGGTTTTACGCAGAGGAAAGGAGCTAATTACATCCTGGTTTAGTCCTGGTTTAGTCCCGGTTTAGTCTAGAAGTGATTTAGTACTCGTTTAATATGGAAGTGGTTTAGTCCATCATTAGGCCATCTTCGGTCCTGGTTTAGCCCTGATTTAGTCCTGGTTTAGGCTAGAAGTGGCTTGGTCCTGGTTTAGTCCTTGTTTAGTCCATCTTTAGTTCAGCTTTACTCCTGGTTTAGTCCTGATTTAATCTAGAAGTGGTTAAGTCCTGGTTTAGTCCATCTTTAGTCCATCTTTAGTCCCGGTTTAGTCTAGAAGTGGTTAAGTCCTGGTTTAGTCCATCTTTAGTCCTGGTAAAGTCCTGGTTTAGTCCTTGTTTAGTCTAGAAGTAGTTTAGTCCTGGTTTAGTCCAGCATTAGTCCTGGTTTAGTCCCAGTTTTGCCCTAATTTAGTTCTGGTTTAGTCTAGAAGTGGTTTAGTCCCTGTTTAGTCTCGGGTTAGTCCTGGTTTAGTCTCAGTTTAGTCCTGGTTTAGTCCAGCATTAGTCCTGGTTTAGTCCCAGTTTTGCCCTAATTTAGTTCTGGTTTAGTCCAGTTTTAGTCCCTGTTTAGTCTCGGGTTAGTCCTGGTTTAGTCTCAGTTTAGTCCTGGTTTAGTCCAGTTTAAGTCCCGATTTAATTCTGGTTTAGCCCTGGTTTAGTCTAGAAGTGGCTTGGTCCTGGTTTAGTCCTGTTTCAGTCCGGGTTTAGTCCATCTTTAGTCCTGATTTAGTCCTGGTTTAGTGAATCTTTAGTCCAACTTTAGTCCAGCTTTAGTCCTAGTTTAGTCTAGTAGTGGTTTGGTCCAGTTTAGTCCTTGTTTAGTCCCTGGTTTAGTTCTGACATGGCCCTGATTTTGTCCTATTTTAGATCGGGTAAAAGTTTAGCCCTTGTTAGTAATCCCGGTTTAGTCCCGGTTTAGTCCCGGTTTAGTCCCGGTTTAGTCCCGGTTTAGTCCCGGTTTAGTCCTGGTTTAGTCCCGGTCAATGTTTAGCTGAAAATGAGTTCTACTTTTCCCGTCGAAATGAAGCTAAACTAAACGTTGTTTTTCAGCTCCAAACGTGGCTCTGACAGGAGAGAAGAACCAGGAGTCACTTTGACCCTTTATAATCCAAAGGCAAAAGCTTTGCCAAAATCCACACGCAGGGTTCAGATCCACAAACACAAACAAACACAGAGTTTACAGAGTTTAGAGAGTTTACACACTGCACAGGCCCATAACTAAAGGCACACAGCACAGGCTGAAGCAGGCCAACGCGGGCTAAAGCAGGATAACATTTACTCTGGAGCTGAAGGAGGACAAACACACAGAGATGAGACGGTCAATAACGTCAACAAACAGAAATGGAGTCCAGGTTGGTCCTGGTTTAGTCCTGGTTTGGTCACGGTTTTGCTTCTAGGCTGGTCCTTAGTTTAGTCCTGATTTGGACCTGGTTTAGTCCTGATTTGGACCTGGTTTAGTCCTTTCCTAAATCTGGTTAATGGTAAAAAAGCAGTTGAGTCTTGATTAATTGTGAGTTTGGTCCTGGTCTAGTCCCCTGGGGACTAAACTCAGGTCTGGTTTAGCCCTGGTTCAGTCTCTGGTTTAGTCCTGGTTTAGTCTAGAAGTGGTTTAGTCCAGGTTTAGTCCTGGTTTAGTCTAGAAGTAGTTTAGTCCGGGTTTAGTCCTGGTTTAGTCTAGAAGTAGTTTAGTCCTGGTTTAGTCCAGCTTTAGTCCTGGTTTAGTCCAGCTTTAGTCCAGGTTTAGTCCAGCTTTAGTCCTGGTTTAGTCCAGCTTTAGTCCAGGTTTAGTCCAGCTTTAGTCCTGGTTTAGTCCTGTTTTAGTCTCAAAGTGACTTGGTCCTGGTTTGTTCCTGATTTAGTCCTGGTTTTGTCCTTTTCTAGTTCTGGTTAATGGTTAAAACGTAGTTTTGAGTCTTGATTAACTGAGTTCAGGCCTGGTCTAGTCCCAGGCTTAAGTCTGGTTTAGTCTCTGGACTTGTCTCGGGTCTTTTCCCAGATCTTGCTGGGGGAGACCCAGGACACACTGGAGGGACTCTGGGCCTGGGACCACCTCGGGGTCCAGGGTCAGACTTACCACTGTAGTGGTGGGGTTTGGCTGTGCTGTTGGTTTCTAAATGAGTGGGTCTGGGGGGTCCGGGCGGAACGTCATAATCCAGGGAATTCTGTAAGAAAAGAAAGAAGTTTAAAGAATATTTAAAAAACAAAACAAAAAAACAATATTAATGTGATAAAAACCCTCAAACCACATGAATGATTCACTCTTCCACACCGAATCTTTCATCTCACTTTTAAAACATTTTAAATCCTCTGCTTATACTTTACAATGACATCACACTATGGGGGTGTTCTACATTTATGTGTATGGGCGGAACGTTCCCCAGTTACCATGGAGATTTAAGACTGTTTAAAAAATTCAAGAAGAAATACAAAATGGATTCAAGTTGTTTTAAGTATCTATAAGGACAAAGGACATCTATAAGGATAAGCTGCAGTACCAGACTTTACTCTTATAAATTAATACAGTTTTGTTTTGTTTTTATTTCTTTTTAATAATATATATATATATATATAAACATTATAGTAAAACAGTATTCTACAAAATATGAAAATTCCCAAACAGATTCCAGCTCCGTACAGACTTTTTAGATGAAAACATGAATTATACGTGTGAAAAACATCTTATTTTTCGAGCACTACAAAACGAATACATGAAAAAAAAATGACGCAGTTTAAATGTGATATTTTCTACATATTTTGAACGCAAATATAAGTAAATATGTGTGTGTCTATATAAAAGTCTATTTGGTCTAAAGTGAATGGGGAATCTGGGTACATCTTGAATGGGGAATCAGAATCTGTGTGACATGTTTGTGGAAAATCGAGGACTGAAGATGTTTTTTTGAGCTCTGATGAGCAGCTGTCAAAATAAGACGTCAGATAATGTGACGGCGTTTCATAATTTCATTCATAATTTAACAGATCTGTGGGTTTAGATGCACAAAGACGGTACAAGACTGAAAATGTTCATATAAAACAGGTTTTACATGGGAAGTCATCTCAGGGCCTTAGTCTCTGGTCTAGTCCTGGTTTAATCCTGGTTTTGTCCTGGTTAAGCCCTGGTTTAGTTCCTGGTCTCGTCCCTGGTCTAGTCCCTGGTCTAGTCCCTGGTCTAGTCCCTGGTCTAGTCCCTGTTTTAGTCCCTGTTTTAGTCCCTGGTCTAGTCCCTGTTTTAGTCCCTGTTTTAGTCCCTGGTCTAGTCCCTGTTTTAGTCCCTGTTTTAGTCCCTGGTCTAGTCCCTGTTTTAGTCCCTGTTTTAGTCCCTGGTCTAGTCCCTGTTTTAGTCCCTGTTTTAGTCCCTGGTCTAGTCCCTGTTTTAGTCCCTGTTTTAGTCCCTGTTTTAGTCCCTGGTCTAGTCCCTGTTTTAGTCCCTGTTTTAGTCCCTGGTCTAGTCCCTGTTTTAGTCCCTGTTTTAGTCCCTGGTCTAGTCCCTGTTTTAGTCCCTGTTTTAGTCCCTGGTCTAGTCCCTGTTTTAGTCCCTGTTTTAGTCCCTGTTTTAGTCCCTGGTCTAGTCCCTGTTTTAGTCCCTGTTTTAGTCCCTGGTCTAGTCCCTGTTTTAGTCCCTGTTTTAGTCCCTGGTCTAGTCCCTGTTTTAGTCCCTGTTTTAGTCCCTGTTTTAGTCCCTGGTCTAGTCCCTGGTCTAGTCCCTGTTTTAGTCCCTGGTCTAGTCCCTGGTCTAGTCCCTGGTCTAGTCCCTGTTTTAGTCCCTGGTCTAGTCCCTGGTCTAGTCCCTGGTCTAGTCCCTGGTCTAGTGCCTGGTCTAGTGCCTGTTTTAGTCCCTGGTCTAGTCCCTGTTTTAGTCCCTGTTTTAGTCCCTGGTCTAGTCCCTGTTTTAGTCCCTGTTTTAGTCCCTGTTTTAGTCCCTGGTCTAGTCCCTGTTTTAGTCCCTGTTTTAGTCCCTGGTCTAGTCCCTGTTTTAGTCCCTGGTCTAGTCCCTGGTCTAGTCCCTGGTCTAGTCCCTGTTTTAGTCCCTGGTCTAGTCCCTGTTTTAGTCCCTGTTTTAGTCCCTGGTCTAGTCCCTGTTTTAGTCCCTGTTTTAGTCCCTGGTCTAGTCCCTGGTCTAGTCCCTGTTTTAGTCCCTGGTCTAGTCCCTGGTCTAGTCCCTGTTTTAGTCCCTGGTCTAGTCCCTGGTCTAGTCCCTGGTCTAGTCCCTGGTCTAGTGCCTGGTCTAGTGCCTGTTTTAGTCCCTGGTCTAGTCCCTGTTTTAGTCCCTGTTTTAGTCCCTGGTCTAGTCCCTGTTTTAGTCCCTGTTTTAGTCCCTGGTCTAGTCCCTGGTCTAGTCCCTGTTTTAGTCCCTGGTCTAGTCCCTGGTCTAGTCCCTGGTCTAGTCCCTGTTTTAGTCCCTGGTCTAGTCCCTGGTCTAGTCCCTGGTCTAGTCCCTGGTCTAGTGCCTGGTCTAGTGCCTGTTTTAGTCCCTGGTCTAGTCCCTGTTTTAGTCCCTGGTCTAGTCCCTGGTCTAGTCCCTGTTTTAGTCCCTGTTTTAGTCCCTGTTTTAGTCCCTGGTCTCGTCCCTGTTTTAGTCCCTGCTTTAGTCCCTGGTCTAGTCCCTGGTCTAGTCCCTGGTCTAGTCCCTGGTCTCGTCCCTGGTCTAGTCCCTGGTCTAGTCCCTGGTCTAGTCCCTGGTCTAGTCCCTGGTCTAGTCCCTGGTCTAGTCCCTGGTCTAGTCCCTGGTCTAGTCCCTGGTCTAGTCCCTGGTCTAGTCCCTGGTCTGGTCTAGTCCCTGGTCTAGTCCCTGGTCTAGTCCCTGGTCTAGTCCCTGGTCTAGTCCCTGGTCTAGTCCCTGGTCTAGTCCCTGGTCTAGTCCCTGGTCTAGTCCCTGGTCTAGTCCCTGGTCTAGTCCCTGGTCTAGTCCCTGGTCTCGTCCCTGGTCTAGTCCCTGGTCTAGTCCCTGGTCTAGTCCCTGGTCTAGTCCCTGGTCTAGTCCCTGGTCTAGTCCCTGGTCTAGTCCCTGGTCTAGTCCCTGGTCTAGTCCCTGGTCTAGTCCCTGGTCTAGTCCCTGGTCTCGTCCCTGGTCTAGTCCCTGGTCTAGTCCCTGGTCTAGTCCCTGGTCTAGTCCCTGGTCTAGTCCCTGGTCTCGCTCCGTGTTTGCGATGATTTCCTTTGTGTCATTCCTCTCGATATGGACGCACGCACCTTGAAATCATCCTGACACTCGCACACTTAAATCTATTGCCCCCCTCTGTTGTTTTTATGGAGAGGCAGAATTACCCCCTCCCCCGGGACCCTCTATTACCCCGCCCCCTCTGTCACCCCCTCGGAGCTGTCAGTCAAACCCACCTCCCACCACCTCGGATCACGGCGTCTCACTTCAGATTTATTCAGCCGCAGACTTTTATCTCCCCCTCGCACAAGAACAAACGAAAAAGAAATATACATGTTCCTTTTTTTAATCATATCGGCTTTACTGACGTATCCAACCCGAGTGTGACAAAGACTGAGAGCAGAAAGGTAAACAACAGGATGCATCTAAGAAATACGGGTTTACTCCTGGTTTAGACCTGGTTTTAGTCCTGGTTCAGTCCTGGTTTAGTCCTGGTTCAGACCTGGTTTGGACCTAGATCTGTATGTGTCCCTGCAGTTGATCTGCATTAAAAACTCTAAAAATCTAATTCCAAAACCAGTTCTTAACCTCATTTTAACAAGGACTAAAGAAGGTCTAAACTGGGTCAAAACTAGGACTAAACCAGGTCTAAACCAGGTCTTTTCCAGAACTAAACCCTGTTAAACCAGATCTGCACTAGGTCTAAACCAGATATAAAGCCGGTCTAAACTCAGACTAAACCAGTTCTAAATGAGCTCTGAACAAGAACTAAAGCAGGTCTAAACTAGGACTAAACCAGGTCTAAACCAAGTCTAAAAAAGCCAAGAGTAAACCTAGGCCCAAACCAGGTCTTACACAGGTCTACACCAGGACCAAACCAGGTCTAAACCAGGATTAAACCAGATCTGTACAAAGACTAAACCAGATTTAAACCCAGTCTAGACCAAAATTAAACCAGGACTAAAACTGGGACTAAACCAGATCTAAATGAGGTCTAATCCAAGTCTATACCAAGTCTAAAAAAGCCCTAACCCAAGACTAAACCTCGTCCCAAACCAGATCTAACCCAGGTCTAAAAAAAAAGGCCTAACCCAAGATCAAACCTCAGGTGAAGCTGTGTGGAGTTTACAAACCCAGTGGAGCACTTCCTGTACCACCACATGACATCACGAGGTGGAACGGCGTGTTTTCCATTTAAGAGAAGTTCAAAAACAGAAATATGGGAATAAACAAAGATTAGAAAAGAAATCAAATGTTTTAAGAATAGAAATCAGATGGTTTTGCTGGAGCGAAGGTGAAGTGTGTGACGTGTGTGTGACTGAGCCGGATAAAGGCCTTTGTGGAGCTGTCCGGGCCCATCTCACTGTTTACTATTGTGCTGGGATTAAGATATCTGAGCCTGAGGCGAGCTGTCACAGGGGGAGACGCTGCGATAAAGCCTGTTTTTATATTTATGATGCACTGAAACTGGAGCTGCCGTCACATAAAAGGCACAAAACAGGAAATATTTAAGACTGTAATGAGAATAATAGAAATTTAGCCGTTAAAACGGTTAAAAATGGGCACGTTTGTCCCTTTAAGATTGTATAGATGAAGTAGTAATGCAATGTAGTTTATATATCATTTTAGGAACAAAGGGAGGGAC
The DNA here is from genome assembly GCA_034769755.1 of Odontamblyopus lacepedii. Classification (NCBI taxonomy): domain Eukaryota; kingdom Metazoa; phylum Chordata; class Actinopteri; order Gobiiformes; family Gobiidae; genus Odontamblyopus; species Odontamblyopus lacepedii. The sequence goes on from CM068366.1 coordinate 4,180,849, forward strand.
CAAACCAGGACCAAACCAGGACTAAATCAGGACTAAACCAGGACTAAAACAGGACTTAAAATCATGACTAAACCAGGACTAAAACTAGGACTAAACCTGAATAAAACCAGGTCTAAACTAGGTGTAAAACCAGGATTAAACCAGGTCCAAACCAGGACAAAAACCAGGACTAAAACTAGGACTAAACAGGGATTAAAGCAGGAATAAATCAGGTCCAAATCAGGCCCCAAACCAGGTCTAAACAGGGTTTAAACCATGCCCAAACTGGGACTAAAAACAGGACTAAAACCACAATTAAAACCGGGACTAAAACCAGGACTAAAACCAGAACTAAATCAGATCCAAATCAGGCCTGAAACCAGGTATAAACCAGGTCTAAACCAAGATTAAAACCAGTACTAAACCAGGTCCAAATCAGGTCTAAAATAAGGACTGAAACCATGATTAAACCAGGTCCAAACCAGATCCAAACCATGTCTAAACTAGATCTAAACCAAGACTAAAACCAGGCCCAAACCAAGTGTAAACCAGGTCTAAATCAGGTCCAAACCAGGACTAAAACCAGGGTTAAAACCAGGTCTAAAACCAGGATTAAACCAGGTCGAAACCATGTCTCAAGTAGGTCTTAACCAAGACTAAAACTAGGCCCAAACCAATTCTAAACCAGGTTCAAACCAGGACTAAAACCAGGACTAAAACCAGGACTAAACCAGGTCCCAATCAGACCCAAACCAGGTCCAAACCAGGACTAAAATCAGGATTAAAACCAGGCCTAAACCAGGACTAAAACCAGGACTACGCGTCTTCAACAAGTAAAACCAGGACTTGACCATCACAAGAGTTTTAAAACAAGGTCTAAACTAGAACTGGACCAGGACTGGACCAGGACTGGACCAGGACTGGACCAGGACTGGACCAGGACTGGACCAGGACTGGACCAGGACTGGACCAGGACTCGTGTGTTTCCCCTTGTGTTGCTGAAGTCTTGGGTCTGTGTGAGGCCTCGAGCGTCACAGGAGGAGACGGGACAATAAAAACGTCTTTATATTTATGACGCAGATAAACTCGAGCTACGATCAAATAAAAGACACAAGTGGACAAAAAGGAACAATTTCACAGGTTTAGGGAAGAGTTTGGAAGAATAAAAACGTTAAAGAGGGAAAAGTTTGGAGTAATAAACATATTAAAGAGGGAAAAGTTTGGAATAATAAACATATTAAAGAGGGAAAAGTTTGGAATAATAAACGTATTAAAGAGGGAAAAGTTTGGAATAATAAACGTATTAAAGAGGGAAAAGTTTGGAATAATAAACGTATTAAAGAGGGAAAAGTTTGGAATAATAAACATATTAAAGGGGGGAATTTGACTTCTCTGGGGTATTAACCTCTAACACGTCACATATTGTTTTGAAAATGTTTTCGTTTTGTGTCATGTTTTTGTATATTTATGTGGACTAAACCAGAACTAAACCAGGGCTAAACCAGGACTAAACCAGGACTAAACCAGAACTAAACCAGGGCTAAACCAGGACTAAACCAGGACTAAACCAGGACTAAACCAGGACTAAAACCAGGACTAAACCAGGACTAAAACTAGGAATAAACCAGGACTAAAATTAGAACTAAACAAGGACTACAGGTCTGCAACTAAACTCAGGACTGAACCGGGACTAAACCAAGACTAAACAAGGAAGAAACCAGGGCTAAATCAGGACTAAACCAGGATTAAACCAGGACTAAACCAGGATTAAACCAGGACTAAACCAGGATTAAAACCAGGATTAAAACCAGGATTAAAACCAGGATTAAAACCAGGACTAAAACCAGGACTAAAACCATGACTAAACCATGACTAAATCAGGACTAAACAAGGACTAAACCAGGATTAAACTGGAACTAAACCAGGACTAAAAACAGGACTAAACCAGGACTAAACTGGAACTAAACCGGAACTAAACCAGGGCTAAAACCAGGACTAAACCAGGATTAAACCAGGACAAAACCAGGACTAAACCAGGACTAAACCAGGACTAAACCAGGACTAAACCCAGAATTAAGGGGTTGAGGTTTTGAATAGGGCCCAGGAGAGATCTCTATATTACTCAAACATGCCTGGACGACTCTAAACCCTCTTCAGACGAGTTTTTGATGAGTTATAACACGGGAGAAAAGTTCATAAACTGCCCTTTTCTTGTCCCATTTTGTATTTTCCTGCTGAGTCTGGTCCTAAAACATAAAAACCTCTTCTCGAAGTCTAAATCGGAGCTGTTTTCATCTCGCCCGGGAGTCAGCGGAACAAAGCGGTAAAAATAGACGAGGCAGGAGTGGCTAAAATAAGAGCAGGTTAAAAGATGTTTGGAGTTTGGAGTTTAACGCTTTTGTGCATCGCAGATCAGTGGTTTTACGCAGACAAATGTTTCTGTCAGGAGGATTTAAGGTCCACGCTCGTTCTGAAGGTTTTTTTAAAGTACAAAAAACAACACATTATTCTGTCCTTAAAAGGCTTTTGATCAATGGAACAGGACTAAACCAGGACTAAACTGAGGCAGGGATTAAACCGGGGTCAAACCAGGTCTAAAACAGGACTAAACCGGGACTAAACCAGAACTGAACCAGGATTAAAACAGGCCCGACCTAAAAATAAATTAAAAATAAATCTGGGCCAGGACTAAACTAGGTCTATCCCAAGACTACACCGGGACTAAAGTTCTAAAACAGGTTTAAAACTGGACTAAACCAGGACTAAACCTGATATAACCCAGGACTAAACTGGAACTAAACCAGAACTGGACAAGGATTAAACCAGGAACCACTAAACTAGGTCTAGCCTAAGACTCTATCAGGTCTAAACCAGTCCTAAAACAGGTTTAAAACTGGACTGAACCAGGACTAAACCTGATAAAACCCAGGACTAAACCAGGCCCATCCCAAACTTTAATCAAAAATAAATAGGTCAGGACTAAAACCAGGACTAAAAGAGGACTGAACCAGGACTAAACCGGGCCTAAACTAAAACTGAACCAGGACTAAACCAGGCCCAACCCACAACTAAATCCAAAATAAATCTAGGCTAGGACTAAAACCAGGACTAAGCCAGGACTAAAACCAGATCTAGATCTAAACTAAATCAAAGCTCAACCTAAATCAGGACTGAACCAGGGTCAGACCAGGTCTAAAACAGGACTAAACCAGGACTACAGGTCTTCACCTAAAACCAGGTCTGAAATAGTTCTAAAACCGGTTTAAAACAGGACTGAACCAGGACTAAACCAGGACTAAACCAGATCCAACCCAAGACTAAATCAAAGCTAAACCTATGTCAGGTCTAAAAGAGGACTAAACCAGGACTACAGGTCTTCACCTAAAACCAGGTCTGAAATAGTTCTAAACCCGGTTTAAAACAGGACTAAACCAGGACTAAACCAGATCCAACCCAAGACTAAATCAAAGCTAAACCTATGTCAGGTCTAAAAGAGGACTAAACCAAGACTAAATCAGAACTAAACCAGGACTATCCCAGGACTAAACCAGGTCTAAACCATGTCTACATCAATACTAAATGAGGACTTAAATGAAGACTTAAACCAGGACTAAACCAGGTCTAAACCAGGACTAAAACAGGTCCAACCCAAAACTAAATCAAATCTAAACCTAAGTCAGGTCTAAACCAGGACTAAACCAGGTCTAAACTAGGTCTACATCGGTACTAAATGAGGACTTAAACCAGGTCTATCCCAGGACTAAACCAGGTCTAAACCAAGACTAACCATGGTCTAAACCAGGTCTAAACATATTATTTTCCAATTTTATAAAACACATGTGAAAGTCAAAATAACAGTGTTTATTATATCACATATTGCACCAAAATTACCCTAAAAATCTTAGTTTTGTCACGAGATTTTGATTTATTCAAGACTTTCAAACTTTAGAACCGCAGTTTTCTCATGAATCTAAAATTTCAGCCTCAAACCCGCCTCATAATTTGATTTAACATTTGGAAAAAGGGAATCGGCAAAGGGCAAAGCTGGAGGAGACTTTATAAGAAACAGACCCAGGCAGAGCAGAGCAGGATTGAAAATTCTTTAATAAAAACCAGGAAAGAGCCCAGAGGAAAAACAGAAAAGCAACATTCAGAAACATGCAGGAAGTCAGACGGATTTAGTGTCGTTCAGGACAAGTAAAGCAGGTTTAAGGCAGAGAGAGGCACAGTTCAGCTTAAATAACAAGACATCGCAAAAAAAAACAGACACAGGAAGTTGAAAATATCAGGAAAAAAAGGGTTCAGAATCAAACATTTTCAGAGATTTCAGAGGCCGGAGCGGAATTTATCCGGTTTACGCGAACAAAACGAAAGCGGTGAGTTCAATCTACCTCCAAAACGTGACAAAATATTTTGTTATTTCGAGAAACTAATATCATTTTTCACTGCCGAAAATTAAAGCGAAGGCAAATAACGTCTTTTTATGTATCATTTATCTGGAGATGCTTTGAAAAGTCGCCAACGGGGGAAGTAATTTATGTGAAATCGATTGATAAACCACATTTTTAGGGGTGTAACGATATCCAAGGCTCACGATACGATATTTGTTGCGATATCGTGGGTTCGCTAAGACTTCCTCGTCGTCTTTCCGTAGTCACTTTCCGACGACAACGGCACAAACGAACGAATCTGTCGCAGAAAGAACGCTCAAATAATCCACCGAGTCGTGTCCGACAGAAAGAGCAGGGAAAGAGCTGCTTTTTTTCTTCTTCAGCGTTTATAGTTTATGCAAATGAGCCGTGCGGTTTTTAAGTTTCGCTTCTGTAAAACGTAAACACATGTGCCAGAGCCGCATTAAACACATTCTGGCGATGGTTTATATGCTGCAGAGTTGAGTTTGTTTATGCAGATTAGTAACAGTGATAATAATGCTAATTTTAATATATAAAACGTTAATGATTCGTCGACAGTTGAGCGTTAATTCTCCCGGCGATCGATTGAGAAAACATAATCAAAGCCCATCCTGCTGTGGACCCTATGAAAAGCTTCCAATTTACTTCCAAAGTTTTGTTTTAGACGCTGCCGTTCGGTCGAGTCGAATCGTTTTGCTTTTAAAAATCTAGCGCTAATCGTGGGAAAGCTCCCGATATGGTGCGGAGGCTCACGATATTAAAGTAAAAGTCACCATCTGACACTGAAAGTAAAAAAGTACTTCATTTAAAATCTAATTTGGGTAAAAGTGAGCGAGTTATTTTCAATTATTTGATGTAAAAACTAGGGCTGTAACGACATCCAAGTGTAAATATGACATAAACATCTCACCGAACCAGATTTATTGAAATATTTTGTGGTGAATCTGCGACTTTTTCCTCTTCCTCCAAATGCTTCACAGACTTAATCCAAAGAATGAAGATGTAAAAGTGCTTAGAACAGTTATTTCTTCATGTCGTCTGCACTGAAACGGAGCAAAGGATCATGGTCTATGTAGTTCCCTCTGTTTATTTTACCTATTTCTGCACCAGATTTACGTTATTGTCACATCTCTGATTGTAGTGTATTATATTAAGTCTTTTTTGTCCGCTCTGGTGTCTGAAAGTGGTGAAAAGCTCTCATAAACTCATCGTGGTGAATAATTCGGACGCTCTGAACGCATAAAATATAAGAGGAAGAACTTTGATCCACTGCAAACTTCAAATTAAAATGAAATAATTCTGTTTTTCACGTTTTTAAGACAGAAAAAAATCACGTTCGGAGACTTTAATGCCGCCATTTTGATTTGTAATCCTCCAACACTGATTCAAGGAAAGAAAAAAGAAAGTCATTGTTAAGTAAAATAAAATACTGCGCTAAGGAAATCCTGGGATGGTTGTCTTGGCAACGGGACAATAAATTTAATTAAAAGTCAAGTAAAAGGTGCCAACGTTTAACGTTTGGCAGGAAAAAGGAAAAGTTATGAATATGGCTTATGAAATCCTTTAATATTTCAGATCTGGGCAGCGTTTGCCAGTGTTAAAGGTCCACTGCGGAACTTTTCTGGTGCTGGGAGGAAAGTGGAGAGGTTATTGCTTTGCCTGGAATGTCCCGCAGTGTGGCATTAAAGTGATCTAACATGTCCCGCAGTGTGGCATTAAAGTGATCTAACATGTCCCGCAGTGTGGCATTAAAGTGATCTAACATGTCCCGCAGTGTGGCATTAAAGTGATCTAACAGGGATTTACTCTATTACAGGTTTTTACTGTGATGAAATATATGTTTTTACTGAAAGCAGATTTGCTCCTCCTCAGATCGGACCAGGACTAAACCAGGACTAAACCAGGACTAAACCAGGACTAAACCAGGACTAAACCAGGACTAAACCAGGACTGAACCAGGACTAAACCAGGTCTGAACCAGGTCTGAACCAGGTCTGAACCAGGACTAAACCAGGACTAAACCAGGACTAAACCAGGACTAAACCAGGACTAAAACAGGACTAAACCAGGACTAAACCAGGACTAAACCAGGACTAAACCAGGACTAAACCAGGACTAAACCAGGACTAAACCAGGACTAAACCAGGACTAAACCAGGACTAACCCAGGACTAAAACAGGACTAAACCAGGACTAAACCAGGACTAACCCAGGACTAAAACAGGACTAAACCAGGACTAAACCAGGACTTTTCATGTTTGTCTTGTTGGCGTCACTTGATTGTCTCTATAAAGGTCGACACGTTTAATGCCGTATTGTGGAACGTTCCAGCCAAAGCAAAGACATCACCATGGAAACCAGCAGTTCGGGGACCCTGCAGTAAAGTTACGTAGTGCAGCTTTAGCGTAAAAACAGGTTAATTCAGTTTTTTTTGGCATATCGCTCACTCTTCTCCTGCTCACGATTGTCTAATACATAAATTTAACCCGACAAAGCGATACCATCTCCACGGAGACAAACGGGTAGCTAGAAAAGTTCCACAGTGCAGCTTTAGTGTTTTGGCACAATATAAATGTACCTATAGCCTCCCTGAATGCTTTAAATGGTGTTTTCTGGTTAAAGCTGCGTTCATTTCGTAATTATACGCCTCAACGTACATAAAATCGTCTCTGAAACGTAAACTTCTCGACGGCGGGTCTCCGTACATTTGTCCCGCCATCGCCCGAATATTTTCCGTGTAACTTCCGCTATATCGCGAATCGGTTTTATGAGAATTATTTAAGTCTGTACATTCAAATTCTTGCATATTATCGAAACTTCTACTCGTCAAGTACTGAATTTCCTCGTCAGATTCCCCGTCCTTAAACCCAAACCGGTACGCGCTCCGTCGAAACTCGTTGGTGTAAAATAAAGACGTGTTTTTGGGTCTCCGGGATGAGAAGTTTCGGGTTTTTGGCGATTCTTTTCTTCGTAAAAACGGGAGGAGGAGAGAGGAGGAGCGGGCGGGCGGAGACGGCTGGTCTGCCGGCGGCGGCGGCGGCGGTTCGGGGTCCGGGCCGGCCTCGCTCGCTCGTACCTGATGATTGGTGGAGACGGGGGGAGGCGGCGTCTGATTGGACGAGGAGGCGGCGTGGGCGGGCCCTGCGGATCGGCTGGCGTTGGCGGCCTGGAAACAAAGGAAATGATCGTTTATTAGAGACGTCATGCTGGGGGGGGGGGCTCTACGTGTCTCTGTGGTGGAGAGATCAGCGGTTACCATGGTTACGTGATCCGTACCGTCAAAAAAACGAGACAAAAATGGATTTAAAGAGCACGTTTTTAGGAGTGAGTGATCAACAGGAACGTTTATCTGCAACTTTATTTATAACGCACTTTAAAACCAACACAGGTCGACCAAAGTGCGACAGAACATAGTTAAATAACGACAATAAGAACAGTGTTTTATTGTTTTTAGAACTAAAATCAGGAAATAATCACAAACTAATAAAAACAATCCGATAAAATGTCAACAACTCAAACTGTGTCAAAAGCCAAAGTGAAGAAATGGTCCTATTTAGGGCAAAGGCAAAGAAGAAAACGCTGTGTTCCACCTTGTGACGTCATGCGGTGATGCAGGAAGAGCTCCACTGTGTTTTTAAACCGCACACACCTTCACTAGAATCATTCGGATCATTTCATGTCTGGAATTGCCGATCTTTACCGAACTAATGGTAAAAGGAGCTTAAAAACTGCCACATCAAAAAAAGTTTAAGATAAAACTGAAAACTCAAGAAAAACAGGACAAAAATGGATTTAAAGAGCGCGTTTACAGGAGTGAGAATCAACAGGAACATTCACGGTCCTGTTTGCGACAAAGGCAAAAGGAGAAAACACTCTGTTCCACCTTGTGACGTCATGTGGTGATACAGGAAGTGCTCCACTGTGTTTTTAAACTCCACACAGCTTCACTAGAATCATCTGGATCATTTCAAGCCCTGGAGTGCAATACTCGTTGTGAAAAAGGACCTCAACCTGCACGTGACCCGTTTTCCGACAGAATTGAAATAAAAGTCCGCACCTGATCCGACCCACTGTAAACACAAACCGACACCCAAAAGAAAATCAGCCCGAGAGCCAAAAAAGAGCCACAACTTCACACTCTCCACTCACTATTTTTTTTCTTTTCAGCTCCTCGAGAGTCATTTTGAGTCGCGTTCGAGGTTTGAAAATGAAAATGCGGCGGAGATTTCTGGGAATGCGCAAGCAGCAGGAACGTGGATTTCACATTTCATCATCTTGGCATTTCTGCATCTCACTAAAACACAGCCCTGGTTTTTGCTCGTGTCTGCGGTTTACCCGTCTTGACTTAATTATGTCAAGTTGGTATAACATGTGCTTCTTTTTGAGTAATTTTAACAAATATTTTTTGATTAAAGTGAACTATTGTGGGAATAACTGAGCGTAACTTAAAAACATAGATCATAGTAGGATTAGGTCATTAAAGGTCCTGTTATTTCTATTGTTTCAAACAGGGATGATTTAAAAATAAACTTAATTTAGACAGCACATGCTAAAATACAGCACAATTTTAACATTACTGAGTCATAATAACTGCAAATATTCGAGTTGAGGTAAATTGAGCAGTTTTAATTCAGCCGTTTTCAGAAGGTACAAACACTGAGCCATCCAACCTTTTAAGTTTTGGAAGACTGCGACTTAAAATAACTTAAAATAACTGAAACAATCGATTTCCTCATATTTTTTTTGAGTTCTGGTAACTTCAGTGTAGACGGATATAACGTGGAATGTGATCATTTCCAACCAGGAAGTAAAATTTTAGTGAGAAAGTGAGAAAAAAATGTGCATAAATATATTTTTTTAAACGATCCTAACAGTGTTTTTGTGTTTTCTTGACCATCTAATTAGGCTGTGTTTGCTAATGCGTGTATTGCGTCGCCGTGGTAACATAAAGCCACCTCAAAGTATCGGTAACATTCTCGTACAGGTCGCGTGTCGTAATTTCACGCGGCGAAATAAAAGTTACACACTGCGGCTTTGTTTTCATAACGTTTTCATACGAGATCCTGTGATCGCGTTCCACCTTTTCACATCTGCTTCACAAACACTCAAAAATTCTCTGTGAAACCAAAGCGTTTTGAATAAATTGTGTGAAAATCTGTCCCGGTTTTATCCTCCCCGTAGTTCGCGTCACCGCTCGCTCCCGTTTTTTTATTTTTTATTTTTTTTGTACAAATCTGTGCCAAGTTATGAATAATCTTTAAATGAAATCAGCGGTTACATAATGCATAAGGAGCCGTGCATTTTTAATGAGGCCAATTTGATCAAACCACGTTGCAATATTAAACGGGCGAAGCCACATTTAGGGCGACGGAGAAACCGCGAGACAGACGGAGCGTCGCCATGGAGACGGGCGTCCGCGCTCCAACAGGGAAAAGTACACGGTGCGGCTTTAGTGTTTCAGTGCAATGGGAATGTAAATCAGGACTGAACCAGGACTAAACCAGGACTGAACGAAGACTAAATGAAGACTAAACCAAGACTAAACTAGGACTAAACCAAGACTAAACCAGGACTAAACCAAGTCTAAACCAGGACTAAACCAAGACTAAACTAGGACTAAACCAAGACTGAACCAGGACTAAATCAGGACTGAGCCAAAGACTAAATCAGGACTAAACAAAGAATAAATCAGGACTAAACTAGGACTAAACTAGGACTAAACCAAGACTAAACCAGGACTAAACCAAGTCTAAATCAGGACTAAACCAGGACTAAACCAAGACAACACCAGGACTAAACCAGGACTAAACTAGGACTAAAACAGGACTAGAACAGAACTAAACCAGAACTAAACCAGGACCAAACGAAGACTAAACGATAACTAAACGATGACTAAACCAGGACTGAACCAGGACTAAACCAAGACAACACCAGGACTAAACCAAGACTAAACCAAGTCTAAACCAGGACTAAACCAGGACTAAACCAAGACAACACCAGGACTAAACCAAGACTAAACCAAGTCTAAACCAGGACTAAACCAGGACTAACCTAAGACAACACCAGGAATAAACTACGACTAAACCAAGACTAAACCAGGACTAAACCGAGACCAAACCAAGACTAAACCAAGACTAAACCGAGACCAAACCAGGACTAAACCAGGACTAAACCAGGACTTTTCATGTTTGACTTGTTTGCATCGCTTGACTGTCTCTATGAAGGTCGCTACGTTTAACGCCGTATTGTGGAACGTTCCGGCCAAAGCAATGGCATCTCCATGGAAACCAGCAGTTCGGGGGAAACCATAAGATGAATATGACGAGTTTGTGGAGCTGATTCTGAACAAATGACGAGAAGGAGAAACATCTGTGGGTCAGGAGTTTGTAGGTTTCTTTCAAAAACAGTGAGTCTCCCGCAGAGTTACACAGAAATCTGAAACTGTGACACATTAAACTCTATAACCTGAACAGCGCCGGTTAAATACATAAACCTGCACCTGTTTGACGGCTCTGAGCACCACGAGCTGGATGGTCCCTCGGGCGTTTCCCTCGGACGACATGGACCTGCGGAGCGTTTCCATGGCGGCGTGATTGGACCGTCCCATCAGGTTCTCCCCGTTCACCGAGATCAGCTGGTCGTTCACGCGCAGTCGGCCGTCCTGCGAAAAGAAAGAGGGAAAAACGGATGATTTTAGCTTATTTTGGGGGCACGAAAGCGGTTCAGTGTTAAAGGTTAAAGCTGCACCGTGTAACTTTTCGGGTGGAGAACAAACCAGACCGAGTTACAGGGTCAGATCTGTGGAGAGGCGGCCCCCCCCTCACAGTCAGAATTAATGTTTTTTGAGCTGTAAAACCACCTGTGATTGAATAAGTGTAAAGTCGAGCTGTTTAAAGTCTCACTGTGGGACATTTCAGGCAGAGCAATAACAGTCCTGGTTTAGTCCTGGTCAGGTCCAGGTTTAGTACTTGTTTAGTCCGGATTTAGTCCTGGCCTGTCTCTGGTATCGTCAATGTTCTAAACTAGAATAATGTAAACTAGAACTAAACCAGGACTAAACCAGGTCTAAACCAGAACAAGACCAACACAAGGATAAACCAGAACTAAACCAGGACTAAACCAGGTCTAAACCAGAACAAGACCAACACAAGGATAAACCAGAACTAAACCAGGACTAAACCAGGTCTAAACCAGAACAAGACCAACACAAGGATAAACCAGAACTAAACCAGGACTAAACCAGGTCTAAACTAGAACAAGACCAACCCAAGGCTAAACCAGAACTAAACCAGGTCTAACTAGAACAAGACCAACACAAGGATAAACCAGAACTAAACCAGGACTAAACCAGGTCTAAACTAGAACAAGACCAACACAAGGATAAACCAGAACTAAACCAGGACTAAACCAGGTCTAAACTAGAACAAGACCAACACAAGGATAAACCAGAACTAAACCAGGACTAAACCAGGTCTAAACCAGAACAAGACCAACGCAAGGATAAACCAGAACTAAACCAGGACTAAACCAGGTCTAAACTAGAACAAGACCAACACAAGGATAAACCAGAACTAAACCAGGACTAAACCAGGTCTAAACCAGAACAAGACCAACACAAGGATAAACCAGAACTAAACCAGGACTAAACCAGGTCTAAACCAGAACAAGACCAACACAAGGATAAACCAGAACTAAACCAGGACTAAACCAGGTCTAAACTAGAACAAGACCAACCCAAGGCTAAACCAGAACTAAACCAGGTCTAACTAGAACAAGACCAACACAAGGATAAACCAGAACTAAACCAGGACTAAACCAGGTCTAAACTAGAACAAGACCAACACAAGGATAAACCAGAACTAAACCAGGACTAAACCAGGTCTAAACTAGAACAAGACCAACACAAGGATAAACCAGAACTAAACCAGGACTAAACCAGGTCTAAACCAGAACAAGACCAACGCAAGGATAAACCAGAACTAAACCAGGACTAAACCAGGTCTAAACTAGAACAAGACCAACACAAGGATAAACCAGAACTAAACCAGGACTAAACCAGGTCTAAACTAGAACAAGACCAACACAAGGATAAACCAGAACTAAACCAGGACTAAACCAGGTCTAAACCAGAACAAGACCAACACAAGGATAAACCAGAACTAAACCAGGACTAAACCAGGTCTAAACCAGAACAAGACCAACACAAGGCTAAACCAGAACTAAACCAGGTCTAAACCAGAACAAGACCAACACAAGGATAAACCAGAACTAAACCAGAACTAAACCAGGACTAAACCAGGTCTAAACCAGAACAAGACCAACACAAGGATAAACCAGAACTAAACCAGGACTAAACCAGGTCTAAACCAGAACAAGACCAACACAAGGATAAACCAGAACTAAACCAGGACTAAACCAGGTCTAAACCAGAACAAGACCAACACAAGGATAAACCAGAACTAAACCAGGACTAAACCAGGTCTAAACTAGAACAAGACCAACACAAGGATAAACCAGAACTAAACCAGGACTAAACCAGGTCTAAACTAGAACAAGACCAACACAAGGATAAACCAGAACTAAACCAGGACTAAACCAGGTCTAAACTAGAACAAGACCAACACAAGGATAAACCAGAACTAAACCAGGACTAAACCAGGTCTAAACCAGAACAAGACCAACGCAAGGATAAACCAGAACTAAACCAGGACTAAACCAGGTCTAAACTAGAACAAGACCAACGCAAGGATAAACCAGAACTAAACCAGGACTAAACCAGGTCTAAACCAGAACAAGACCAACGCAAGGATAAACCAGAACTAAACCAGGACTAAACCAGGTCTAAACTAGAACAAGACCAACACAAGGATAAACCAGAACTAAACCAGGACTAAACCAAGTCTACAACAGAAATGGCAGATGAACTGAGACTAAAAAAGACATAAGCAACTAATCTTGGACTAAACCAGAACTAATCTTGGACTAAACCAGAACTAATCTTGGACTAAACCAGAACTAAACTAGGACTAAACCAGAACTAAACTAGGACTAAACCAGGACCCGATTTTGTTGAAATGTCTCTTTATTCGTCTTTCTACTGAAAATTTAATTAAAATCACTTCACAATAAAAATTTTCAGAATCAAAATTCAAAATTTGACAAAAAAACAGAAGTTAAAGCTGCACTACACAACTTTTCTGCTCGTCTCCATGGAGATATATGGAGTTATCGCTTTGCCTGGAATGTTCCACAGTGTAGATTAAACCCGTTTATCCTCCATTACAGCTCAGATCTGCGGAGAGGCGTGCCCTGTTCACAGAAGGAATTGCTGTATTTTTGCGCAACAGAAACACCCGTAATGAATAAATGCTAAAAGGATGTTTAAAGTCATAGTGCGGAACAATCCAGGCGAGGCAACAACATCTCCATGGAAACAAGCACCAGAAAAGCCGAAGTGCACCTTTAATTTAACAACATCTCCATGGAAACAAGCACCAGAAAAGCCGAAGTGCACCTTTAATTTAACAACATCTCCATGGAAACGAGCACCAGAAAAGCCGAAGTGCACCTTTAATTTAAGTAGTAAAAACACCTACGATTGTATAAATTGAATACATTATATGAAAAATAGATGGTAAAAGTAATGCCAAAGCAGTCACATCTCCATGGAGACAAGCAGAAGGAAGAAAAGTTACACATTGTGGCTTTAAATTACAGGAATAAACCCGTATAAGGCGCGTTCAGAGCTCCTATTTTAAAGCTCACGTCTCGGAGCTCAACAGGGACATTAAGAAATCAGCGATTCCCCTTCTTCTCATTAGTGCCGACTTAATATAACGCTGAATGAGAAGAGAAAAAAGAAAAAGAGGTGAGAGGAGCGATAGAAGAAGAGACAACGGAGGGAGGAGAAAATTAAAAAGTGCGCGAGGAGGAGGAAGAGAAAATTTAACATTAGCAATCTTCTCCGAACAGTGATAAACGGCGAGCGGCGCTAATGGAAGGTCTCAACACGCTGTAAATCAAGACTAAGTGTTTTAAATAGAAGGGATGGAGGGAAGGAGGGAGGGAGAGAGGGAGAGAGGGATGGAGAGAGAGAGAAGAGAGAGAGGGGGAGAGAAGAGAGGGAGAGAGAGAGGGAGAGGAGAGAAAGAGACATGCACTAAATCAAGACTAAGTGTTTTAAATAGAAGGGATGGAGGGAGGGATGGAGAGAGGGAGGAGAAAGAGAGAGGAGGAGAGAGACGGAGAGATGGAGAGAGGAGAGAGAGGGAAAGAGAGAGGGAAGGAGAGAAAGAGAGATGCACTAAATCAAGTCGAAGTGTTTTAAATAGAAGGGATGGAGGGAAAGACGGAGAAATGGAGAGAGGGAAGAGAAAGAGAGAGGAAAGAGAGTGAGGCAGAGGAGAGAGAGAAGGAGAGAAGAAGAGGAGAGAGAGACGCAGTAAATCACGTCTAAGTGTTTTAAATAGAAGGGATGGAGAGAGAGATGGAGGGAGGGAGGAGAAAGAGAGGGAGAGGAGAGAGAGGGAGAGTGGAAGGAGAAAGGGAGAGAAGAAGAGAGAGACAGACAGACAGACAGACAGTGAGGGGAAAAGAGGGAGGGAGAGAGAAAGGAGGAGAGACAGAGACAGAGATATGCACTAAATCAAGCCTAAGTGTTTTAAACAGAAAGTTTGGAGAGAAAGAGAGAGAGAGAGGAAAGAGGGAGGGGGGCAGAGAGAGATACAAAGAGAAAGAGAGGGAGAGGAACCGAGAGAGGGAAAGAGAGAAAGAGATAAGGGGGTAGAGGGAGAGAGGGAAAGAGCGGAGAGAGAGGGAGAGATACAGAGACAGAGAGACAGACAGAGAAACAGAGAGGGAAAGAGAGAAAGAGAGAGCAATATAGAGACAGAGAAACAGAGAGAGAGAAAGAGGAGAGAGAGAAAGAATGGGAGAGAGTGGAAGAGGAGGGGGGTGAGAAAGAGAGACCAAAACAGGGTGAGAGGAAAGAGAGGGGAGGGGGGGAAGAGAGAGGAAAGAGAGGGAATGCTAGGAAGGAAAGACAGAGAGAGAAAGCCCAAAAGAGAGTGAGAAAGATTTGATACTGGTATCACCGGAAAATATCGACTTCCAAATATCGTTTCTATGGATATATCGGCCACATTTACATAATAAAACTAATAATAATAATAAAATAATATAAAATAAATCAGAATAAAACTGTTTCCTGGTTGTAGTTCACTCACAAAGTCTCATTCTGTTGCTTTATTGTGTTTTATATTTTAAAATACGTTTCATTTACACCACGTTGTAAATTAAAAGCTTCAGTATCGGCGCTGGTATCGGTATCTGTGTTTGTAATATCGATAAAAATCTGTAGGAACGAGTGAATCTGTCCCTTTTCCTCTGGCTGGGCTCCGGAGTTTTTCCTCGTCTCTGTCAGACTCTCCGCGGGGAGTCGTATCGTCTCAGACCTGATCTGAAGCCGCCTCCGTCTCCAAATCGCACCCGTCACAGACTCTTTTGTATCCGGGCGCTGACGAGAGTTCATTTTTAGTTTCATTTTTAAAGCCACGGAGTCGAAAGTGAAACGAGCCCAAAGTAGAGCTGGAAATCAGAAATAGTTCTTTACAAAGGCTCCGTGTGACGCCTGGAGATCTGGAGTTTGTTTCACTCACACAAGTTTAACACACAAAGTTCTTCTCTCAAACAAACAAAACAAACACTCTGTTCCACCGTGTGATGTCATGTGGTGATTCAGGAAGTGCTCCACTGTGTTTTTAAACTCCAAACACCTTCAACTAGGACCATTTGGATCATTTCAGATCTGGAATTGTCCAATCTCTACTGAACTAAAGGTAAAAGGAGCTGTTCACTTGAAAACTAAGGCTGGCAGGGATTTGACACAGATGTGGATTCATTTAGCACAAATTTGGAATGAATTTGGCAAAATTTGGCCTGATTTGGAACAGATTTTAAACAAATTTGCTCTGGTTTACCACAAATTTAGCCTGGGTTGACACAAATTTGGTTTGTTTTGCAATGTTTTTTGTCTGGTATGGCATAAATTTGGCACAAATTTTGTCTGGTTTAGCACAAATTTGCCCTGGTTTGGCAAGAATTTAGCATGAATTTAGTCTGGTTAAGCACAAATTTAGCCTGGTTTGGGAAGAATTCAGTCTGGTTTAGCACGAATTTGGCCTGGTTTGGCACAAATTTGGCCTGGTTTGGCAGGAATTTGTTCTCGTTTAGTACAAATTTAGCCTAGTTTAGCACAAATTTGGTCTGGGTTGCACAAATTTGGCTTGATTTGGTACAACTTTGGTCTGTTTTGGCACAAATTTGGTCTGGTTAAGCATGAACTTAGCCTTGTCTGGCATGAATTTGGTCTGGTTTAGCACAAATGTATCTCCACCATGGAACATTCTAGACAAAGCAACAACATTTCCATGGAGAAAAGCAGGCGACAGACCCTTAAAGTTCCTCAGTGCATCTTTAACTTGAAAATTAAAAACTAAAAACAAAAATAAAAGCTGCTGACCCTGTAGTTTAGACCTGTACAGTTCAGATTTCAGTCTTTTTTTTTATCAATTCTTCTTTTTATCAATTTGAACTTTGAACAGAATCTTAGTAGTAAAACAAAAATCACAAATAAAAAACAGAAAAATTCTATATTTTTCCTGAAGCGTCCCGCCCTAAATAAGTGTTTTTTCCTGAGTTGAAGCGGCGCAGATAAGGCGGCATTTTGCTGACAGGAAGTGGGTACTCAGGGTCAAAGGGCGCGAAGGAGTCAAGGGAGGTCAAGCAGGATGAGGTAGGAAGGAAGCAAGGAAAGGAGTTAGGAGATAAGGAGGTGAGAAGTGGAGGAGGAAGGAGAAAGTGCTGATAAAGAGCTTGGATCCACGAAACGGCCGCTCCACACTTCAGCCACTGCTCGATTTGACACGATTCTGATTTAAGAGGCTGAAATTTGAGTTTTTATCTTCGGAAAATAGATCGGTCCATTTTTTAAAAACTTTTATTAACAGTTAAATACAAAATTCACACGGATTTTGAGAGTTAATTTGAGAAAAACAAATAAAATCTAATATTTGGTGGTGTGGGTAAGAGAGTTTTTTTATGGTCTTGTCTCAGATTTGGTCGTGTTTGGACTCGGTTTTGTCTCAGACTAAAGTCTAATAAAGCCTCAGACAGAGCAGTGCCTTCAGTTAGCGTCAGACCGTGTCTATTTATTTTATTTTATTTAAGATCAGTAAATAAGTTCGGAGATTTCTTTCCAAAAACAGTGAATCTCCTACAGAGTTTCTCCTGTCTCCTCCTCATCCTCTTGTCTCCTTCTCCTCTGTCCTCCTCCTCGCTCCTTCTCCTGTCTCCTCCTCATCCTCTTGTCTCCTTCTCCTCTGTCCTCCTCCTCGCTCCTTCTCCTGTCTCCTTCTCTTTTTTCCTTCTCCTTCTCTTTTTTCCTTCTCCTCTCTCCTCCTCTTGTCTCCTTCTCCTCTCTCCTCCTCTTGTCTCCTTCTCCTCTCTCCTCCTCTTGTCTCCTTTTCCTCCGAGGAGGAGCAGCGAGGAGGAGGAAAAAGAATTGCTCTTCTCTGCTCTCCCTTTCTTCCTCCGCTCTCCTTCTCCTCCTCCTCTTCTTCTCTCCTTCTCCTTTCTCCTGCTCTCCCTTTCTTCCTCCTCTCTCCTTCTCCTCCTCTTCTTCTTCTCTCCTTCTCCTCGCTCCTCCTCCTCCTCTTTCTCCTTCTCCTCTCTCCTTCTCCTCTCTCCTCCTCCTCCTCTCTCCTTCTCCTCTCTCCACTCTCCTTCTCCTCCTCTCCTCCTCTCTCCTTCTCCTCCTCTCTCCTCCTCCTCTCTCCACTCTCCTTCTCCTCCTCTCACCTCCTCTCCTCCTCTCTCCTTCTCCTCCTCTCTCCTTCTCCTCTCTCCTTCTCCTCCTCTCTCCTTCTCCTCTCTCTTCCTCTCTCCACTCTCCTTCTCCTCCTCTCCTCCTCTCTCCTTCTCCTCTCTCCTCCTCCTCTCTCCACTCTCCTCCTCCTCTCACCTCCTCTCCTCCTCTCTCCTTCTCCTCTCTCCTCCTTTTCCTCCTCCTCCTTTTCCTCCTCCTCCTCCTCCTTCCTCTTCTTTCCTCCTCCTCCCCTCTCCCCTCTCCTCCTCCCCTCTCCCCTCTCCTCCTCCTTCCTCTTCTCTCCTCCTCCTTCCTCTTCTCTCCTCCTCCTTCCTCTTCTCTCCTCCTCCTCCTCCCCTCTCCTCCTCCTTCCTCTTCTCTCCTCCTCCTTCCTCTTCTCTCCTCCTTCCTCCCCTCTCCTCCTCCTCCCCTCTCCCCTCTCCTCTCCTCCTTCCTCTCCTCTCCTCCTCCCTCTTCTCTCCTCACCTTGTAGGCGGCTCCTCCGTGGATTATAGACTTGATGAATATTCCCAGATCTTCTCCGGTTTCTCTGGACTTGTTTCCCTTCAGACTGACTCCGAGTCCGGCCGATCCCGACTCGTTCAGAGGAACCTCGAACATGAGCTGCTCCCGTCCGTCCTCCGGGGGCAGGTTACCCGCCACCTCCCCCTTCTGCACCAAACACACAAATACAAGAAATAATCATCCAACATCAGACTTTACATGGAAGTTTAAGGAATTTTCTACGAATCTGAGTAAAAAGTGTCCACCCCCAATACAGAAATATTGTGTAAGCAGCTCTTGAGGTCAAACCAGGCCAAATTCGTACCAAATTCGTACCAAATCTGTGTCAAACAAGACCAAATGTGTGCCAAAAAAGGCCAATTTCATGCTAAATAATTCAAATCCAGATGAAAACAGGCTAAATAGATGCAGAAACAAGGCCAAATTGATGCCAAACCAGACCAAATTTGTGCCAAACAAGTTCAATTTCATGCAAATTTCATGCCAAACCGGAACAAAACAGGCCAATTCCATGCAAAACCAGGCCAAATCTGTGCCAATCCAGACCAAATTCGTTCCAAACTAGACCAAATTTGTGATAAACAAGGCCGATGTCATGCTAAATCAATGTCAAAACAGGCCAAATCCATGCGCAAAAACAAGACCAATTCTGTACCAAAACAAGGCAAAATTTGTGCCAAATTTGTAACAAATCAGACCAAATCTGTGCCAAACCAGACCCAATTTGTCCCAAACAAGGCCGATTTTGTCCCAAACAAGGCCGATTTTGTGCCAAATAAGGCCAATTTCATGCCAAAACAAGGGCAAATCTGAACCAAAAAGGCCAAATTCATGCTAAACTAGGCCGAATCTGTGCCATACAAGGCCAAACTGACGCCAAACAAGACCAAATTTGTGCCAAACAAGGTAAATTTCGTGCCAAACCAGGTCAATTTCATGCCAAAACAAAGCCCAATCTGTACCAAAACAAGGCCAAATATGTGCCAAATAAAGTTAAATTCATGCTAAATTAGGCCAAATCCCTGCCAAACCAGACCAAATTTATGCAAAACTTAGATCTCATCCAGACCGAAACGGGCCAAATCCGTACGTGAGGTCAAAATAAGTCCGCTCTGTTCTGTCTGCATCTAATTATAAAGCGCTTCATTGTCCGATAACCAGGAAGTGCACTGTTGACATGCTAGTTGTTATTAGCTTAAGCATGACGGTTAAACTCCACTCTATGGGCACAGAGCCTTAAAAAAATTCATTTATAACGTTAACTGTACCACAAGCTGTTATTGTTATTGTATTATTGATTCTGCAATTAAAACACATTTATGACATTATTTTCCGGAGCTGAAATGTGAATATTTATATAAAACGTGTTTCTCTACGGCAGAATCTTTTCCATTTGTACATTTATCCCAACACCAGCTGCACTCTGTATTGTTCTGTATGTGAAACTCCGTTTGATCACACGGAGAAACGCTCCCAACGTTCACACAATTCAAAGGTCCAGTTTTTTTTTTTTTTCCATTTTGAGATGAAAGAAGAAGAGAAACCCGACATAATAAGACTTTGAGAGCAGCTCCCACAGAAGCCGAGGGGTATTTTAATATAATATCTGCTTCATAGAGTCTACAGCGACTCCCCGAACACCGTCTGCACAATACGCCCGCCCTATCTCGCAATCTGACGGAAAAACCTGCACTTTCCCACATAATGTACAGCCTGGAGACGTTTATATAGAGAAACGCATGACTAGAATTAACTAAGGCAAAATCTGTGCCAAACCCGGCCAAATCTGTGCCAAACCGGGCCAAATTCATGCCAATTTAGTCCAAAGCCAAATCTGTGCCAAACCAGGCCAAATCTGTGCTAAACAAGGCCAACCAAGGCTAAAGTTGTGTCAAACCAGGCCAAATTCATGCAAATTCAGGCCAAACAAAGCCAAATCTGTGCCACACCAGGCCAAATCTGTGCTAAACAAGGCCAACCAAGGCTAAAGTTGTGCCAAACCAGGCTAAATTCATGCCAAACAAAGACAAATTTGTGCCAATTCAGGCCAAACAAAGGCAAATCCATGCCAAACAAGGACAAATTTGGGCCAAATCCATGCCCAACCAGGCCAACCCTGATCAAATCCATGTCAACCAGGCTAAATCTGTGTCATACCATGTCAAACAAAGCCAAATTTGTACCAAACAAAGCCCAATCCGTGCCAAATAAGGACAATTTTGGACCAAAGTCATGCCAAACTAGACTAAATTTGTGTCAAACCAGGCCACACCAGAATAAACCTAGGCCAAATCAGGCCAAATTCGTGTCAAATCCATGCCCAACCAGGCCAAACCTGGTCAAATCCATGTCAAAGGACACCAAATCTGTGTCATGCCATGCCAAACAAAGCCAAATTCAGGCCAAACAAGACTAAATGAGTGTCAAACAACTCGTGCCAAAACCAGGCCAAATCCATGCTAAATTTGAGGCTAAACAAGGCCAAATTCATGCCAAATCCATGTCAAACAAGGCCAGGACCATGTCAAACCAGCCAAATTTGTGCTAAATCAGTGCCAAACTAGGTCAAATCTGTGCCAAATCAATGCCATACAAGGCCAAATCGGTGCCAAATTCATGCCGAACCAGAACAAATCCATGTCAATTCAGGCCAAATTTGCACCAAATCCGTGTCAACTCCATGTCAAACCCAAGGCCCAATCCGTGCATCAAACCAGAACTCGATCAGGTCTAAAGAAGGACTAAACCAGGACTAAACAAGATCTAAACTAGAACTACAGGCTCAACATCATTACACACACCCACCCTCTGGTACAAGACGTCTGCCCCTATCTCGCAATCGGACTTTATCTCACCAGAGACTCCACACTATCGTTCAGCAAACACTGATGCAGGACTAGACCAGGACTAGACCAGGACTAGACCAGGACTAGACCAGGACTAGACCAGGACTAAACCAGGACTAAACCAGGACTAGACCAGGACTAAACCAGGACTAGACCAGGACTAAACCAGGACTAAACCAGGACTAGACCAGGACTAGACCAGGACTAAACCAGGACTAGACCAGGACTAAACCAGGACTAGACCAGGACTAGACCAGGACTAAACCAGGACTAGACCAGGACTAAACCAGGACTAAA
Source organism: Odontamblyopus lacepedii (assembly GCA_034769755.1). Lineage (NCBI taxonomy): Eukaryota > Metazoa > Chordata > Actinopteri > Gobiiformes > Gobiidae > Odontamblyopus > Odontamblyopus lacepedii. Next base: position 4,202,771 of record CM068366.1, read on the forward strand.
CCAGGACTAGACCAGGACTAGACCAGGACTAAACCAGGACTAGACCAGGACTAAACCAGGACTAGACCAGGACTAGACCAGGACTAGACCAGGACTAGACCAGGACTAAACCAGGGCTTTATCAGGGCTTTACAAGGGCTAAAACCAGGACTAAACCAGGACTAAACCAGGACTATATCAGGGCTTTACAAGGGCTAAAACCAGGACTAAACCAGGACTAAACCAGGACTAAACCAGGACTAAACCAGGACTAAACCAGGACTATATCAGGGCTTTACAAGGGCTAAAACCAGGACTAAACCAGGACTAAACCAGGACTAAACAAGGACTATATCAGGGCTTTACAAGGGCTAAAACCAGGACTAAACCAGGACTAAACCAGGACTAAACAAGAACTATATCAGGGCTTTACAAGGGCTAAAACCAGGACTAAATCAGGACTAAACCAGGACTAAACAAGGACTATATCAGGGCTTTACAAGGGCTAAAACCAGGACTAAACCAGGACTAAACCAGGACTAAACCAGGACTATATCAGGGCTTTAAGAGGGCTAAAACCAGTACTAAACCAGGACTAAACCAGGATTATACCAGGGCTTTAGATGACCAAACCCAAGACTAAACCAAAACTAAACCAGGACTAAACCAGGACTATATCAGGTCTTCACAAGGGCTAAAACAAAGACTAAACCAGGACTAAATCAGGACTAAACCAGGACTCTAAACAGGACTAATCCCGACTCTCCCGTTGCCTCCCGATTCCCTTTTCCAAACACCGTGATCCAAATCAAAGTGGATCGGATAAGTGCTTCTGCTGTCAATCATGTTTGGACTTAACCGAATATTTCCATTTTCCCGACAAGAGGAAAAGAGCGATAAAAGCGAGATCGACAGCCGCCCGTCTCCACCACGTCTGCACCGCGTCTGCGCCGCGTCTCTGGGAAATTTAAATTTAAAAAGAATATTCATACGTCTATAGAGAGAGGAAGTTGTACTCTTTAAAACATGGACGGTTACAGCGGCTTACGTCAGAAAAACACTGCGGCGCTGGAAGTGACAAGAGACCAGGCTGAACCGGGACTAAACCAGGGCTGAACCAGAGCTAAACCAGGACTAAACCAGGACTAAACCAGGACTAAACCAGGGCTAAACCAGGACTGAACCAGGACTGAACCAGGACTGAACCAGGACTAAACCAGGACTAGACTGAGGCTAGACCAGGGCTGAACCAGGACTGAACCAAGACTGAACCAGGACTAAACCAGGACTGAACCAGGACTAAACCAGGACTGAACAAGTACTAAACAAGGACTAAACAAGGATGAAACCAGGACTAAACCAGGCATAAACAAGGGCTAAACCAGGACTAAACAAGGATGAAACCAGGACTAAACCAGGACTAAACAAGGGCTAAACCAGGACTGAACCAGGACTAAACCAGGACTGAACCAGGACTGAACCAGGACTAAACCAGGACTAAACCAGGACTGAACAAGTACTAAACAAGGACTAAACAAGGATGAAACCAGGACTAAACCAGGCATAAACAAGGGCTAAACCAGGACTAAACAAGAATGAAACCAGGACTAAACCAGGACTAAACAAGGGCTAAACCAGGACTGAACCAGGACTGAACCAGGACAGAACCAGGACAGAACCAGGACTAAACCAGGGTCAAATCGGTACTAAACCAGGACTGAACCAGATCTAAAGCAGGCCTAAAGCAGGACTAAAGGGGGCCTCTGTGGTGGTCTGGATCACACCCTCTCTTGGTCCCATGTGGAGTCTGGACTCTTTTCTTTGGACAGTAAAGTCTAACAGGATTTGGACCACCCACTGGACCCTCTGTTCACAGGATTTTGGCCTGAGGGAAAAACAGGGTGGGAACAGGGCGGGAACAGGCCGAGAACAGGCCGAGAACAGGCCAGGAACAGGCCGAGAACAGGTCGGGAACATAGCAGGAACAGGCCAGGAACAGAGCGGGGGGCCGTTAGACACAAGAGCTTCTGTTCACCAGGCTTAAAACGAGACACAAGAGAGATTAGAGCCACAAGCAATGATTAACGATGTTATGAAACGAAATAAAAGGATGGAAGAGTTAAACCAGGGCTAAACCAGGGCTAAACCAGGGCTAAACCAGGGCTAAACTAGGGCTAAACCAGGACTAAACCAGGACTAAACCAGGACTAAACCAGGGCTAAACTAGGGCTAAACCAGGGCTAAACCAGGACTAAACCAGGACTAAACCAGGACTAAATCTCGATTAACTCAAGGACTGAAAAATACTAAAACAGGACGACACAAGGACTACACCAGAACTAAACCAAGATGAAATCAGGGCTAAACCGGAACTAAACCAGGACTAAATCAGGGCTAAACCAGGACTAAACCAGGTCTGAATAAGGATTAAGCCAAGCCTAAATTTGGACTAAACCAGGACTCAATCAGGATGTAACCAGGACCAAACCAGGACTAAACAATGTCTAAATGAAATCAATGCAGGACTAAACCCGGACTAAACCAGGACCAGGCCTAAACTAAACCTGGACAAAACCTGCACTAAAATCAAGGACAGAAAAATACTAAATCAGGACTAAGCCGAGACTAAAAAGGACAAAAAAAAGTGGAAATGAGGTGATGTAAGATTTAAACCAGCACCACATAAACGCTGACTAATCAAGGACTAATCCGGGACTAAACCAGACCCAGACCGGGCCTAAAGCCGGACTAGAGGATGCAGGGGTTTTTGTTGGGGTTGAAGGACAGGATGAGGGGGTCAGGGCGCAGATGTCCGACCCTGAAACTGTCCCTGGTCCTGGGAGAGTTCACAGGAAAAGAGCCACAAAACCTGAAAGACCCGATTCTGCGTCTGAAGTTTGACCCTGAAATAAAAGAGCGAAAAGTTTCACAATTAAACGATAAAAGTGAAAGTTTGGACCGAGACGAAGCGACTCTGACTGAAGTAAAAATAAAACGACGTCCAGAGAGACTTTATCAGGGACTTCTCTCAGTTTACAACTTTAAATGAAGAAAATCTAATTAAAATGAATTTCTTTAGGTTTAAGGGACCAAAACAGTACATAATAAAGAGCAACTAAACCTTAAAGTTCCGCAGTGTTACTTTAAACATATTTAGCTTTCATTTATTCCATTAACTAAACTAAGAGTAACTGATATAGAAAAGAACTAAACCAGGACTAAACTGATGACAGGATTAAACCAGGACTGAACCGGGTCTAAACAAGGACTAAACCAGGACTAAACCAGGACTAGACCTAGATTAAACCAGGACTAAACCAGGATTAACCTGTACTAAACCTAGATTAAACCAGGACTAAACCAGGACTAGACCTGTACTAAACCTAGATTAAACCAGGACTAAACCAGGACTAGACCTAGATTAAACCAGGACTAAACCCAGACTAAATGCGGTCTAAACCTAGATTAAACCAGGACTAGACCTAGACTAAACCAGGACTAAACCTAGATTAAACCAGGTTTATTCCAGGTTAAGTTTGGTCCTGGTTCAGTCCTGGTTCAATTTTGGTTCAGGTTGAGTCCAGGTTGAGCTTCAGTCCTGGTTAGGTGCAGGTTCAGTCCAGGTTCTTTCCTGGTTTAGTTCTGGTTCAGTCCTGGTTCAGTCCAGGTTTAGTCCAGGTTTAGTCCTGTTATAGCATTAGTTCAGTCCTGGTTCAGTCCAGGTTTAGTCCTGGTTTAGTCCTGGTTTAGTTCTGGTTCAGTCCTGGTTCAGTCCAGGTTTAGTCCTGTTTAGTCCAGGTTTAGTCCTGTTATAGCGTTAGTTCAGTCCTGGTTCAGTCCAGGTTTAGTCCTGATTTAGTCCAGGTTTAGTCCTGTTATAGCGTTAGTTCAGTCCTGGTTCAGTCCAGGTTTAGTCCTGATTTAGTCCAGGTTTAGTCCTGTTATAGCGTTAGTTCAGTCCTGGTTCAGTCCAGGTTTAGTCCTGATTTAGTCCAGGTTTAGTCCTGTTATAGTGTTAGTTCAGTCCTGGTTTAGTCCTGATTTAGTCCTGGTTTAGTCCTGTTATAGTGTTAGTTCAGTCCTGGTTTAGTCCTGATTTAGTCCAGGTTTAGTCCCGTTAGTTCAGACCTGGTTCAGGGTTGAATAGATCTTGGTTTAATCTTGGTTTAGACCCAGTTTAGTCCTGGTTTAATCCCACTTTTGCCTTAGTCCTGGTTTAGGATTAGTCTAGTCCTGGTTTAGTCCTAGTCCAGGTTTAGTTCTGAACATTCGCACAGTTAAATATCCGTACACAGACTCATGAATATTCCATGTGAGGTTTTATGCTAATGCCTCCGACGCTCAGAGACAAACAGAAGAAGGATCTTTACAAACGGAGGCGAGATGTGCGGTCTGGTCTCCTGGGTCTTGTTAAAACTCAAATCATTACGTTTTAGTGGAGAAAAAAGACACGTTATGCCAGTTTTAACTGAAAAACACACTTAGCGTTATGTCCTTTTTGTCCCCAGAGGAGTCCATAGATCTTCTATAGAGTTTTCTTGTTGTTAACTACAGAATTTATGTCAACAAATGTTTGAAATATGGTCTAATGAGCGGCAATAATGTTTTTCTGCTTTAACTGACCAAGAGTGGACAGATATTTAAGATAAATATTTACAAAAGTCCTGAATTCAACCAAAAATAACCTTATATGACACAAAAATACCCAAAAGTGTCAATTTTCACACATTAAATTACAACAGGTATTGAACTTTAAAGGTTCACTATGTAACTTTTCTCATGGTGGGTGATTAAACACGGACTAAAACCAGAATAAACCAGGAAATAAAGTAGAACTAAACACAAACTAAACCCAGACTAAACATGGAATAAACCAGGACTAAAGTAGGACTAAACGTGGCCTAAACCTAGACTAAAACCTAAACTAAAACCTGGAATAAACCAGGACTAAACCCAGATTTAACCCAGACTAATCCCAGATTAAACCAGTACTAAAGTAGGACTAAACGTGGACTAAACCCAGACTAAAACCTGGAATAAACCAGGACTAAACCCAGACTAAAACCCAGAAAAAAAACGTACTAAAGCAGAACTAAATGCAGGACAAAACCAGATTAAACTCAGAATAAACCAAGATGAAAGTAGGACTAAACTTGGACTAAACCCAGACTAAACCCGGAATAAATCAGGACTAAACCAGGACTAAACAAAGTCTAAACCAAGACTAAACCTGAACTAAAGAAGGACTAAACCCAGATTAAACTCGGAATAAACCAGGATTAAACCTGGACTAAACCGGGAAAAAAACAGTACTAAAGCAGAACTAAATGCAGGACAAAATCCAGACTAAAACCCCAAATAAACAAGGACTAAATGTGTAAAAACTAGAACTAAATGTGGACTAAACCTGGAATAATCCAGACTAAACCTGCACTAAAGGATGAAACAAAACACAACTCCAGGTCAGTTTTTGATGAGGAAACGACATCATAACACGACTTAAAGCTCACAAGAGTTCATTTCGTGCAATATATAACCTTTAAGATGGACAAATTCTGTTTTTCCCACTTTTGAGCCAGTAAAACCAGTGCTAGCGCCTTTAAATTTGGGTAAACAGATTCTCATAAATTGAAAAACACACAGGACAGGAAAGGGAATTGGTGGCACAGAGGATGACCGGCTTTCATGTGGCGTGTTTATTGTTGTACCAAAGGAAAAATGGTGGCGCGCGACCCCCGACCCCGGCAGGTAGCTGGTCAGGTGGCGGCCGTCGTGTGTGGACCTGCCCGCGAGCGTGTTTCCTGCGGGGTTAGCGTACGCGGGGCTTCCGTTAGCGTGGCTGTGTCAACACGGGAGCGCGGGGCAGGAAGAGGGCAGCGCCGCGAGGGAGCGCGGCTTTGCTTTTCTATACGACGTGTTTATGGACTGACAAAAGAGGAGGAAAAAGCACAACTGGGGCACGTCAGAATGTATAGGCCGGGCTGAACCAGCACTTTAGAGGGGGATTTAGAGGTGCAGGGTGAAACTTTTATTTTTTCTGTTTAAATGTGGAAAGAGTTTATTTAAAACAGTTTCAGAGCGTCCTAATTATTCATCATGAAGTCCTGGTTTAGTTCCGGTTTAGATCTGGTTTAGTCCTGGCTGAGTACGGTCGAGTTCAGTTCCAGTTTAGTCCAGGTTTAGTTCTGGTATTATCCTGGTTTAAACCCAGTTGTGCTCTGGCAGAGTCCTGGTTTAGACCTAATTTAGTCCATTCTGGTCTGGTCTAGTGCTGGCCTGGTTTAGCCCTGGTTCGGCCCTGGTTTAGTCCTGGTTTAGTCTTGGTTTAGCACTGATTCGGCCCTGGTTTGGCCCTGGTTTAGTCCTGGTTTAGTCCTGGTTTAGTCCTGGTTTAGCCCTGGTTTAGTCCTGGTTTAGTCCTGGTTTAGTCCTGGTTTAGGCTTCATTTAGCCCTGGTTTAGTCCTGGTTTAGTCCTGGTTTAGCCCTGGTTTAGCCCTGGTTTAGCCCTGGTTTAGTCCTGGTTTAGTCCTGGTTTAGCCCTGGTTTAGCCCTGGTTTAGCCCTGGTTTAGTCCTGGTTTAGTCCTGGTTTAGTCCTGGTTTAGCCCTGGTTTAGTCCTGGTTTAGCACTGGTTTAGTCCTGGTTTAGTCCTGGTTTAGTCCTGGTTTAGCCCTGGTTTAGTCCTGTTTAGTCCTGGTTTAGCCCTGGTTTAGTCCTGGTTTAGTCCTGGTTTAGTCCTGGTTTAGCCCTGGTTTAGTCCTGTTTAAGTCCTGGTTTAGTCCTGGTTTAGCTCTGGCGTAGTCTTGAATAAATCTCAGTTTAATCCAGGTTCCCAATCATTCACCGCACTGAGTTTATAAGAGCTTGTCACACTTTCCAGAGGCCAGACTGTGGGTTTTTGCAAGAACAAATATCATGCCAACTACGCACTTGCTGATTACAGTCCAATCAAACTCTTGACTCACCAGCTCTCGGGGCAGGAAGGGGTCTTCGTGTCGGGCAACGACCAGCGAGACGCTCTCTCCCTGTTTAGTGGAACGCAGCATGGCCACCAGCTCCTCCTGACTGCGGCCGGTCATGTCCACGCCGTTCACCTGCGGAAAACACCAAAATATACCGGAAATAAACACAAACATGTACCGGAAATAAACACAAACATGTACCGGAAATAAACACAAACATGTACCGTAAATAAACACAAACATGTACCGTAAATAAACACAAACATGTACCGGAAATAAACACAAACATGTACCGTAAATAAACACAAACATGTACCGGAAATAAACACAAAAATGTACCGTAAATAAACACAAACATGTACCGGAAATAAACACAAACACACAGAGCAGACGCAGGGTTTGTGTGTTAAACATGTGTGAATGAAACAAAAAAAAAACTCCAGGACTGTTTGTGGCTTTTTCTTGGTGTGTTGCGGCTTTTTTTGGTGTGTTATGCCTCTTTTTTTGGTGCATTGTGGCATTTTGGTACACTGTGGGTTTTTTTTGGTGTCTTATGGCTTTTTTTGGTGTGTTATAGCTTTTTTGGTGTGTTATGCCTCTTTTTTGGTGTGCTGTAGCGTTTTTTTGGCACTTTGAAACTTTAAAATGGACTAGTACTGTTTTTCATGTTTTAAAGAGAGTAAAAATCAGGTACAGCACTTTTTAACTTTTTTTTTTTGGATAAACTAATTCTTACAGTCATGTCCACACCATTCACCTGCGAAAAAACAACAAATATACCAGCTCAAATGAGTATCTAGTCTCAATGTTAATTAGTATGGATTAGGATCTGATTTACAAGTATGAAGTGAAAATAATGTTCCTCTGACCTCCAGGATGCGATCTGCAGGCTGGAGGCGGCCGTCCTGAATGGCTGCTCCTCTCTGCAGGATGTTCTTCACCAGGATGGGACCCGGAGCGTGAGTTGTGGGGTCTCTGGTGACCACGGTGAAGCCCAGACCCTCCGGACCTGAGCAGAGGGAACGCGGGTGACTCTACAACCTCTTCAGGCAACGTTAGAACATGGGAGCAAAGAAATCGCATAATACCCTCTCTTTAAAAAGGGATTTAAAGGGGATATACCCTCTGGGCCCTTTAGAGAGGCAATTAGTTTGTAGTAAAACTGATCTCATCAAAATAAGCTAAAAAGGTCTTAAAATATATGATTTCAAGATGTGGAAGTGTTTAAAGTAGGGTGACCAGACGTCTCTATTTCCCCAGGACAGTGCCAGTTTTGAGCCCTGTGTCCCCTGTCCCTGCAGATTTACCCAAAACCACTGATTTGCCCCAGTTTTATACAAGAAATGTCCTGGTGTCCATATTTTTAACCAATTTGATCCAAACCAGGAGTAAACTGAGATAAAACCAGGACTACGTCAACTCTAAACCAGGACTAAAACAAGACTATCATCATTTTTGACTAATCTGATCCTCGCCAACAGCAAAGAGGAGCATAAACTGTCATTTGTTTCGGTAAAATCACAGAAAAAAACAAAGAAAATGTGACTATACTCACTCACGTGAATGGTCTCTGTATAACAATTCTCCTTAACTACGCGCTCGTTTCACAGTTTAATTTTTGGTGTCGTGAAAAGAAATGTAATAAAATCCATTTCTATTGTTGTATGCTGCAAATTTCGGACTTGAACTTGAATAACTTTTGACAGTAAAATCTTAAAATTGGCCTAATATTAGCAGTTGAAAATTTGCGCTATTATTTGTTGATTTTTACCATAGAAAACCCCCAAAACTGTTCATATGTGACGTGACCAGACTCATGTTCAGCCTGTTGTTCTCTGTTCCAGTGTTTTTACTATAATTTACCTTTCAAGAGGAAATGTCGGTTCTTGGTCTCTGATTTTACAATAAATTTCCCCCCCAAAATGCAACTTATCGTCCAGTGCGACTTATATTCGTTTTACTTCTTTGGCGACTTATACTCTGGAGCGTCTGGAAAATACGGTACAGCTCACGGTACGATATTTATATTTTGTGGTGAATATCCTCTAAAAATGCCTCCACAAGACTTAATCAAAGTGCTTAAAACAGTTATTTCTTCATGTATCTGCACTGAAACGAAGCAAAGGATCATGGTCTATGTAGTTCCCTCTGTTTTTTTAGCTACTTCTGCATCAGAACTATTCATTTAAGCAAAGAGACTTGGGATTCGATATAGTGTGATGCTCCACCATATTATTGTGAGACCTTTGACGATGTGATATCACCAGATTTACATTATTGTTACATCCCTAATATATATAATTTAGTTTTTGTTAATGTGTAAAATGCTCAATAAAAAAAAGAAACACCCCCAAAACCTACTTGTGTTAATATATTAAACACCGTGACTGCCGGAATGCCGTGACTTACACCTCTTTAATTACACAGGTTAGCACCTCTTAATTGAATTTCTCTTTTCGCTCGAGACGCTCCCTACCTCCTCGCCTCCTAGCCACTTCCGACCTTATCTCCTCCTCCTCTCCTTGGTCCTCTTCCAGCGCATTAACTACACTTTAAATGGCCGGGTTGTCTTCTCCTCTGGGTGCTCCGGTTTCCCCGCGACGGCTCGGATTACGCCGCACTTTTAGCTTTAATTTCACGTCTGAACGCATTCGCAAAAGGACGGGGGGGCTAAAAGATATCGTTGCCTCCGAGCGTAACCTCTCCCGGGATGATTTCTTCGAAGATTTTTTATTTCATTCAACCTGGGAGACCTCGGAAAAATAAATAAATAAAAGGGAGAAAACGGTGTCAAGTATTTTTCATGGATTTGCAAGCCCCAAGTCATGAGTGAAATGGGAGGTAAATGTGTTGCAAATCCGGCGTAGCGTGCTAACGGCGCTAGCTGATGCTATCGCGCGCGCGGAAGCTAACGCGGCGCGCGGGCTATGCTAGCGCTCCACAGCTGTCAATCAAACAAAGATCCTGGTGCAGACGGGAGACGGGGGGTTATGCAAAATGGATTAAACGTTCTTATTAGAAAGGGTTTAGTCCTGGTTGACTTCTGGTTGAGTCCTAATTTTTTAGTTTTTTTTTTTTAATGCTGGTTTTAGTCAGGTTTAGTTTTGTTTTGGTCTGGGTTTAGACTTGATTTAGTTTTGGTTTAGTCCCACTTTAGTCCTTGTTTAGTCCTTGGTTTAGTTCTTGTTTAGTCCTGCTTCAATCCTGCTGTAGTCCCTGTTTTAGTCCTTTGTTTAGTCCTTCTTCAGTCCTTGTTTAGTCCCTCTCTAGTCCCTGCTTTAGTCCTGCTTTAGTCCTACTTTAATCCTTATTTAGTCCTTGTTTAGTCTTGCTTTAGTCCTTGTTTAGTCCCTGCTTTAGTCCCTCTTTAGTCCTGCTTTAGAGCTTATTTAGTCCTTGTTTAGTCCCGCTTTAGTTCCTGTTTAGTCCTTGTTTAGTTCCTCTTTAGTCCTGCTTTAGATCTTATTTAGTCCTTGTTTAGTCCTACTTTAGTCCTGCTTTAGAGCTTATTTAGTGCTTATTTAGTCCTTGTTTAGTCCTGCTTTAGTCCCTCTTTAGTCCTTGTTTAGTCCCTGCTTTAGTCCTCGTTTAGTCCTAGTTTAGTCCTGCTTTAGTCCTTGTTTAGTGCTACTTTAGTCCCTCTTTAGTCCTGCTTTAGTCCTCATTTAGTCCCTCTTTGGTCCTAGTTTAGTCCTGCTTTAGTCCTTGTTTAGTGCTACTTTAGTCCCTCTTTAGTCCCTGCTTTAGTCCTTGTTTAGTCCCTCTTTAGTCGCTGTTTAGTCCTTGTTTTTATAAAGTACATCTGTGAGGTAAAACCCAAACACATAATGTTTCGGATTAAGGCGATAGCTCCTGTGTAATTCCTTTGGCCTTTATCTCGACAGCATTTCTTAACACTATTTATTTATTTTATCTTTTAAATCCCTCAACAACAGCAAGTCTGATTCACGCACTAAGAAGCTATTTTCAGGCTATCAACAAATCAATGTAGATACATTTAACGGAGAAAACACAAAAGCTGCTGTAAATATCTTTGCAAAACGGCTCAAAATCTGTGCAGAAAATCCCCAGAGGAAAACACAGAGACACGGAGACAGATGCAAGTCAAAGGGAAAGATTAAGGTCGACGACAATCCAAAGAGTCCTGATTAAGACCTGGGTTAGTCCTGGTGGAGTTCTAGTCAAAGTCCTGGTCTAGGTCCTGGTCAAGGTCTGATTTGGCCCTGGTCTGGTTTTGTGTAATTTTAGTCCTGGTTTCAATCCTGTTTTTAATCCTGTTTTTAGTCCTGGTTTTAATCCTAGTTTTAGTCCTGGTGTAGTCCCTGGTTTAATCCCCGATTTAGACCTGGCTTTAGTCCTATTTTAGTCCTGGTTCAGTCACTGGTTTTGTCTTTGGTTTAGTCTCTCAGTTTAGTTCAGTTCTGGTTAAAGTCCTGGTTTAGTCTTGTTTACTCCAAATTAAATCTTGGTTTTAGTCCTGGTTTAGTCCTGCTTTTATTCCTGGTTTAAACCCTGGTCTTGGTCCTGGTTTTAGTCCTGGTTTGGGTCCTGGTTTAGTCCAAACTAAGTCTTGGTTTTCATCCTGGTTCAGTCACTGGTTTTGTCTTTGGTTTAGTCCCTGGGTTTAGTTCAGTTCTGGTTTTAGTCCCGGTTTAGTTCTGGTTTAATCCTGGTTTAGTCCCTGGTTTAGTCCTGGTATTAAAGACCTGGTTTTAGTCCTGATTAAATCCAGATTTTGTCCAGGTTTTGTCGAGGTTTAGTCCAGGTTTAGTCCAGGTTTAGTCCGGACTAAATCCTGGTTCGATCACTGGTTTTGTCTTTGGTTTAGTTCAGTTCTGGTTTAGTCCTGGTTTAGTCCAAACTAAATCCTGGTTTTAGTCTCGGTTTAGTCCTGATATAGTATAGGGACCTGGTTTAGTCCTGTATCAAGTCCTGGTTTAGTATTGATTTAATCCAAGATAAATCCTGGTTTAAGTCCTGGTTGAGTCCCTTGTTTAGTCCTAGTCCACAATTCAAAGTGTGAATGAAACAAAACACTATTCCAGGTGTGTTTTTGATGAGGAAACAACATTAGAACATCAATAAAAAGATACAAAAAAGTGAATGTAACATAACAAAAGAAGTTTTCTCATGTATTAATTATAACTTTACATTAAATAACTCACTGTATAATTACGTAACAACTCAAAAATCCCCAAATCGTACCTTTTTTCAGGTCGATTTTGAGCTTCTTCCCTCCGGCCTTGGTGTAAACAGCGCCCTCAGCTGGAGGAACGGGGGGCTGCATCTGCGCGGACCCAGACGGCACCGGGCTCGAGGAGGGTTCTGGGGTCTTGGTCTCCGGTTTCCTTAGGTCTATCTTGGGTCTCGGGTTCGGGTTCGGGTCGAGCGGCTGAGATCCCGCTCTGGACCGGACTGGGAGAGGACTGGCTTTGCCCGAGGAGTCTTTGCTGTCCGGGTTGAAAATGTTCCCGATTAAGCTTTTTTCGTAGCGCGGTTTGTTGGCGGCAGGAAGGACCTCGCAGCGGATCATCGGAGCAAACATGGCATCACGGAACACCTCCTGGGATCTGGATGGAGGGGAAAAAAGATGAACACGATCAAAATAATGCAAAAATGTCTCAAATTATAGTAAAGTTTATCTGATCGTAAAGAGGTGATTTAGCTAGAACTACAACAGGATTTGAGGTTAAACAAGCCCCTCAAACATTACATTACATATGTTTTGTCGGAAAAAAGCTTAATTTGAACACAATCGCACGTTATTATGTTGTTACTTCTTCGAAAACAGACCTGGAGTTGTGTTTTGTTTCTTTATTTATTCATTATTAGTCTGTTTACATCTCCCCAAGCTCAAAATGCTGCAGTCCTTAAGTGAACAGCTCCTTTTAGCTTTAGTTCAGTCGAGATTCCAGGGGCTGAAATGATTCTAGTGAAGGTGTGTGGGGTTTAAAAACACAGTGGAGCGCTTCCGGTATTACGGCGTGACATCACAGGGTGGAATGGCGTGTTTTCTGTTTGTGAGAAGAACTTAAGAGCCTAAATGTGCAGGTTTTTTGTGTGCTAAACATGTGCGAATGAAACAAAAAAAACACAACACCACGTCTGTTTGTGATGAGGAAACAACATTGGAACATTAATCCGAAAACAGCACCATATGGGATCTTTTAATTGTTTTATTGTCAAATGGTTTCATTCAAAATTTACGGATCGTCGGTACGTTTGCCCAGTGTGAGTGCAATCAAACCAAATCCGACGGGTTTGATGTCCTCGCGCGAGTTCGTTTTCACATTCTGCACAGATTTCCCTATTAAAAACATTGTAATTGTCATGAAATCCCCTAAACTTTATTTACAAATCTTTAATGTCATATTTTCTATTCATGACTAAGCCCATTAACTTACTTTAGTGCAACAAAAACCTACATTTTAACTGTATTTATTTTAGCTGCCTCCCATCTGTATTAAATATTATTGAACCTTGGTTTAATCCAGACTTAATGCTGGTTTAGTCCTGGTTTGGTCCTTGGTTTAGTCCTGGTTTAGTCCTGGTTCAGTTGTTGATTTAATCCTTGGTTTAGACCAGGTTTAGTCCAGGTTTAGTCAAGATTTAGTTCAGGTTTTAGTCAGTTTTTAGTCCTGACTCAATACTGGTTTGTTCTGGTTTAGTCCTTGGTTTAGTCCTTGGTTTAAACCGGGTTAAATCCTTGTTTTAGTGTGGGTTTAGTTTGGGTTTAGTTTGGATTTAGACTTTGGTTTAGTCCTTGGTTTAGTCCTTGATTTAGACCAGGTTTAGATCTTGTTTTAGTGCAGGTTTAGTTTGGATTTAGTTCTTGATTTTTTTCCCCTTATTTTAGTCTTTGGTTTAGTCCTTGGATTAGACCTGGTTTAGTCTGGGTTTAGTCAGGATTTAGTTTGGGTTTTAGTCAGGTTTTAGTCCTGACTTAATGCTGGTTTAGTCCTTGATTTAGTCTTGGTTTGGTCCTTGGTTTCGTCCTGGTTTAGTCATTGATTTAGCCTGAGTTTAGTCCCTGTTTAATCCTTGATTTAGTCCTTGGTTTAGACCAGGTTTAGTCTGGGTTTAGTCCGGGTTTAGTCAGTTTTAATTTCTGACTCAATGCTGGTTTAGTCCTTGGTCTAGTCCTGGTGTAGTCGTAGGTTTAGTCCTGCTTTAGTTCTGGATTTAGTCCTGCTTTAGTCCTGCTTTAGTCCTGGTTTAGTCCGGCTTTAGTCCGGCTTTAGTCCTGTTTTAGTCCTGGTTTTAGTCATGTTTTAGTCCTGCTTTAGTCCTGCTTCAGTCCTGCTTTAGTCCTGCTTTAGTCCTGCTTCAGTCCTGCTTCAGTCCTGCTTTAGTCCTGCTTTAGTCCTGCTTCAGTCCTGCTTTAGTCCTGCTTTAGTCCTGCTTTAGTCCTGCTTTAGTCCTGGTTTAGTCCGGCTTTAGTCCTGGTTTAGTCCTGCTTTAGTCCTGGTTTAGTCCGGCTTTAGTCCTGTTTTAGTCCTGCTTCAGTCCTGCTTTAGTCCTGCTTCAGTCCTGCTTTAGTCCAGCTTCAGTCCTGCTTTAGTCCAGGAGTCCCTGGAGTGCGCCCCAAGTCTGTTTTTAAGCCCAAGACAAACAAAAGTCGTCTCCAAACAGCACTTATTATAAACCGATCTTAGAACAAAACCAAAATGCAGTCGTGACATTTCTATTGTCGTGAACTCTCCGTCGATCATTTTTTATCTTTCAAACCTGTTTAATTCCCTCGTCCTTTTGTCTCAGCATCTCCTGCGCTCACAAACCGTCCCTTTATCGTCTCCTGCACAGACCCGTTTAATCACGTCCTTTTGTTTTGTCCGCGGGAAGATGCGGCTCTGATAAAAGTGCGTGAAGATTTTCAGATTTGTTGACGTGGTTTATGGTTCGTATCTCTGTAATTACGGCGCTTAATCGCGTGAAACAAAACAAAAACCGGCGCAAAGTTCAGCCTCTCCTCCGTCAAAAGAAAAGTTACACACTGCGCCTTTAAACTGGTCTTATTTTTGAGCACAGAGGGACTCACTGAGCGAAGGTTTTGTCCAGGAGAGTCGTGTCGTTGATCTGAACGATGCACTCGTCCTCCTCAAACAGATTTTCCTTCTTCGAGCGACTTTGGGCTTCGATTCCCCTGATGTGGAGACCCAGAGTCCTGAAAGCATCAAAGAGAAGGGTTTAGTCCAGGTTTAGACTAGACTGGGTTTAGTCCGGGTTTAGTCCGGGTTTAGTCTGGGTTTAGTCTGGGTTTAGTCTGGGTTTAGTCCGGATTTTAGTCCTTGTTTAGTCTTGGTTTAATCCTGACTCAATGCTGGTTTAGTCCTTGATTTAGACCAGGTTTAGACCTTGATTTAGTCCTTGGTTTAGACCAGGTTTAGTCTGGGTTTAATCAGGATTTAGTCCAGGTTTTAGTCCTAATTCAATACTGGTTTAGTCCTGGTTTAGTCCCTGGTTTGTTCCTGAGTTTAGTCCTGGTTTAGTCCTTGATTGAGTCCTTGGCTTAGTCCTGGGTTTAGACACAGTTTCAACCAGGTTTAGACCTTGATTTAGTCCTTGATTTAGTCCTTGATTTAGTCCTGGTTTAGTCCTTAATTTAGTCCTGATTTAGTTCCAGGTTTAGTCTTGGTTTAGTCCTTGGTTTAGTCTGGGTTTTAGTCCGGGTTTAGTCCTGACTCAATGCTGGTTTAGTCCTTGGTTTAGACCAGGTTTAGTCCGGGCTTAGTCCTTAATTTAGTCCTTGGTTTAGTCCGGGTTTAGTCCTGACTCAATGCTGGTTTAGTCCTTGGTTTAGACCGGGTTTAGTCCGGGCTTAGTCCTTAACTTAGTCCTTGGTTTAGTCCGGGTTTAGTCCTGACTCAATGCTGGTTTAGTCCTTGGTTTAGACCGGGTTTAGTCCTTAACTTAGTCCTTGGTTTAGTCCGGGTTTAGTCCTGACTCAATGCTGGTTTAGTCCTTGGTTTAGACCGGCTTTAGTCACGATTTAAGTCCATTTTTAGTCCTGACTCAATGCTGGTTTACTCCTGCTTTGGTCCTTGGTTTAGTCCTATCTTAGTCCTCTTTTAGGCCTGGCTTTGTCCTGGCTCAGTTCTCATTTAGTCCCGGGTTAGTCCTGTTTTAGTCCTGGTTCCAACAGTATAGAAAAGTTTCTGCATTAAACCCGTTTCAGTCCAGGTTCAGTCTTGCCTAAGTCCCAGGTTAGTCTTGGTTTAGTTCTGCTGCGGTCTTGGCACATTCATTTTTTATGGAAACTTTCTGCAGTGGATACCTCCCGCTGAGAGAGGAGCAGTACGGGACCACGTGAATCCCCAGAGGCCCGCGGTTTCCTGGGAACTCCACCGTCTTCGTCAGGGGTCTGGAAAAGACACGGGGAATATCATTTTAAAAACCCATCGCACATTTATGCTTAAAAACTACAATATTTTAGAAAGTAAAACACCAACGTCGCTGCAGTAACTCACAGTGTCCGGGCTACAGCAAAACTAGTGATGAGTTTTTCCCACATAAACGTTTACTTTCATTTCTCTGATTTACAAACTGCATCTTAAGACTGTTCTGGTTTAGTCCCTGGGATTAGTTCTAATTTAGTACTAGTTTAGACCTGGTTTAGTCCTAATTTAGACCTCGTTTAGTCCTAGTTTATCCCTGGATTTGTCCTAGTTTAGTACTTTAGTATTTGTAGTATTAGTAGTGGTTTAGTTTAGTCATTTAGTCCTTGGGATTATTCCTGGGTTTTAGTCTTGGGTTTAGCCCTGGTTTAGTCCTGGTTTTAGCCCTGGTTTTAGTCCTGTTTTAGTCCAGCTTTAGTCCTGGGTTTAGTCCCTTTAGCCCCCGTTTAGTCCTGTTTTAGTCCTGGTTTAGTCCCTGTCTTAGTCATGTTTTAGTCCTGGTTTAGTCCCTGTTTTAGTCCAGGTTTAGTCCTGCTATAGTCTTGGGTTTAGTCCTGCTTTAGTCCTGTTTTAGCCCTGCTTCAGTCCTCAGTTTAGTCCTGCTTCAGTCCTGCTTCAGTCCAGCTTTAGCCCTGCTTTAGTCCTGCTTCAGTCCAGCTTTAGCCCTGCTTTAGACCTGCTTTAGTCCTGCTTTAGTCCTCAGTTTAGTCCTGCCTCAGTCCTGCTTTAGTCCTGCTTTAGCTCTGCTTCAGTCCTGCTTTAGCCCTGCTTTAGTCCTGCTTTAGTCCTGCTTTAGTCTTGCTTCAGTCCTGGTTTAGTCCTGCTTTAGTCCTGCTTTAGTCCTGGTTTTAGTCCTGGTTTTAGTCCTGGTTTAGTCCTGCTTTAGTCCTGCTATAGTCTTGGGTTTAGTCCTGCTTTAGTCCTGTTTTAGCCCTGCTTCAGTCCTCAGTTTAGTCCTGCTTCAGTCCTGCTTCAGTCCTGCTTTAGTCCTCAGTTTAGTCCTGCCTCAGTCCTGCTTTAGTCCTGCTTTAGCTCTGCTTCAGTCCTGCTTCAGTCCAGCTTTAGCCCTGCTTTAGACCTGCTTTAGTCCTGCTTTAGTCCTCAGTTTAGTCCTGCCTCAGTCCTGCTTTAGTCCTGCTTTAGCTCTGCTTCAGTCCTGCTTTAGCCCTGCTTTAGTCCTGCTTTAGACCTGCTTTAGTCCTGCTTTAGTCCTCAGTTTAGTCCTGCCTCAGTCCTGCTTTAGTCCTGCTTTAGCTCTGCTTCAGTCCTGCTTTAGCCCTGCTTTAGTCCTGCTTTAGTCTTGCTTCAGTCCTGGTTTAGTCCTGCTTTAGTCCTGCTTTAGTCCTGGTTTTAGTCCTGGTTTTAGTCCTGGTTTAGTCCTCGGTCTCTCTGCTTTAAAAACATTCATAAAAACATTTCATCCTGTTGCTGATTTGCACGTTTCCTGCTCTGGCCTGATTTAAACCCAAACGAACAGGTGCAGGTGAGGCTCGGTCTGCGGAGCGGCGAGCGCAGGTGCTTCAGCCTCATCACGACTGAAACAGCAAATCGGCCACAAAAGAAAAGAGTCGAGTCTAATCATCTCAAAACTCTCCAAAAGTCCATGTAAACAAGAGGACGGAAAACACGGAGAACGGCTTTGATACCGGAGGTTCAGGTCAGATGGACGACAGAGACTGGACAAGAAAACCGAGCTGAAAACACGAGGACTTAAGTCACGCTGATGTGGACGGGAAATATGGTGATAAAAAAGTGCTAAAGTATAAAAGTGACGCACAGATACGATGAAATACTGAAGCTAGAATCAAAATCAGAGGCTCATCTTGACTTAAACTGAATTAAATTGTAAATAAGTAGGTAAAAATTAGGACTAAAGACCTAAACCAGAACGAGGACGAAACCAGGACGAAATTAGGGACTTAACCAGGACTAAACCAAGACTAAACCAGGACTATATAATGGAGTAAATCACGGACTAAACCGGAACTAAATTATTGACTAAATCATGGACTAAACCAGGGACTAAATCAGGGACTAAACTGAAACTAAGTAGGAACTAAATCCAGGACTACATCAGGACTAATCCAGGACTAAACCGGGACTAACCCGGAATGAAACAAGGACTAAACCAGGGACTAGACCAGGACGAAACCAGGGACTAATCCAAGACTAAATCGGAAAAAAACCCGGGACTAAACCAGGACTAAATCAAGGCGTAAACCAGGACTAAACCAGAACTAAACCAATACTAAATATGAACTAAACCAGGACGAAACCAGGGCTAAATCAGGGAGTAAACCAGGGCAAATCCAAAACTAAACTAGGACTAAACTGGAACTAAAGCAGGACTAATTTAGGGACTAAACCAGGGACTGACCCAGGACTAAGGCAGAGGTAAACCAGGACAAAACTAGAACTACACCAGGACAAAACCGGGACTAAACCAAGACTAAACCATGGACTTAACTAGGACTAAATAAGGACAAAATCAGGACTAAATCAGGGACTAAATTAGGGACTAAACCAGGATTAATCCAGGACTAAATCAAGGACTAAACAAAGACTAAATAGACACAAAATCAAGGACTAAACTAGGACTAAACCGGGACTAAATCAAAACTAAACCAGGGACTAAACCAAGACTAAATGTGAACTAAACAGGGACAAAACCAGGATTAAATCAGGGACTAAACCAAGACTTAACCAGAACTACACTGGGACTAACCCGGGATGAAACCAGGACTAAACCAAGACTAAATATGAACTAAACCAGGACTAAATCAGGGACTAAACTGTGGACTAAACCAAAACTAAACCAGGACTAAATGGAACTAAACTGGGACTAAAGCAGGACTAAATTAGGGACTAAACCAGGGACTGACTCAGGACTAAGGCAGATGTAAACCAGGACAAAACTAGGACTAAACCAGGACTAAACCAAGACTAAATCAGCCACGTAATGCTCTTATGTGCTTTCCCCTTTAAACCGTAATAAAAAAATTCAAGCAGAAGTAAAAGTAGGATGTCAAAAAGTCCTTTAAGTATTATAGTACATGTAATTTCAAACTTTTAAGTGTGCATGTAGTAATTTAAAGTACTATCGGCCACCACACGTCTGTGTAATGTCACCCTGAGCCTAAATCAATCCTTCTGACTCGTCTCCTGGCCCAAGGTCTCGCATCATCACTGGAGCCTATTTCCCTCGTCCTTTCTCTCTCATTGACCTCCACAGGGCCATGCCGAGTCCTGGTTTAGTCCTGGTTTAGTCCTGGTGCTAAACACACATTTGCATTGTTATTACGGATGCTCCTGCCTCCTCACACACACACACACACACACACACACAGACGCATCACATTTACATCCATTACCGTTAAATTACAGTGGAAGGTTTCAGCGCCGGGATAAAAATGCCAAATTAACTTTGTCTAATGGTAAATACACAGAGGGCGAAGACGGCAAAGGCACTCGGGGCTACATACGAACGCACGAGTGTTAGGACGTGAGAAAGGGACTGAGAAAGGGACTAAAACAGGACTAAAACAGGACTAAAACAGGACTAAACCAGGACTAAACCTGGGACTAAACCTGGGACTAAACCTGGGACTAAAACAGGACTAAACCTGGGACTAAACCAGGGACTAAAACAGGGACTAAACCAGGACCAAAACATGACTAAAACAGGAACTAAACCAGGACTAAAACAGGACTAAACAGGGGCTAAAGGGACTAAACCAGGGACTAAACCAGTTCTAAAACAGGACTGAAACAGGATTAAAACAGGATTAAAACGGGACTAAACTAGGAACTAAACTACGGACTAAACGAGGGACTAAATTGGTTCTAAAACGGACTAAAACACAACTAAACCTGGGCTAAACCAGGGACTATACGAGGACTGAACCAGGACTGAACCAAGACTAAACCAGTACTAGACCAGCACTAAATTAGGACTAAACCAGAGACTAAAAAAGCACTAAATTAGAACTAAACCAGGTCTAAAACAGTACTAAAAAGGATTAAACCAGAGACTAAACCAGTACGAGACCAGGTGTAGACCAAGTCAAAACCAAGACTAAACCAGCTGTAAACCAGCACTAAACTAGGACTTAAGTGGGACTAATCCAGCACTAGATTAGAACTAAACCAGAGACTAAACCAGGACTAGACCAGGTGTAAATCGGGAGTAAACCAGGACTAAACAAGGAGTAAACCTGGACTAAACAAAACACTAAACCAGGACCAGGACTAGGACTAAATTAGGAGTAATCCAGGACTAAATCAAGACTAAACCACATGTTAACCAAAACTAAACCAGTACTAGACCACCACTAAATTAGGACTAAACCAGGACTGAACCGGGACTAAAGCAAAACTAAACCAGAACTAAACAAGGATTAAACCTGGACTAAACAAAAGACTAAACCGGGACTAAAGCAGGACCAGGACTAGGACTAAATTAGGACTAAATCAAGAATAAACCAGATGTTAACCAAAACTAAACAGTACTAGACCAGTACTAGACCAGCATTAAACTAGGACTAAACCAGAGACTAAAGCAGCACTAAATCAGAACTAAACCAGGACTAAACAAGGAGTAAACAAGGATTAAACCTGGACTAAACAAAACACTAAACCACGACTGAAGCAGGACCAGGACTAGGACTAAATTAGGACTAAAGGAGGACCAGGACTAGGACTATACCGGGACTAAACCAGGTCTAACCCAGAGCTGAACCCAAACCGTCGCTCCTATAATCTCCCGTCAGTCGCCATAACGTTCTGCCTGATCGGCGCGTTCATAATTAATGAAAACACGAGGACAAAAAGACTCTTGTGATGTGTAAATTCTGTCAGATTTAACTGAATAAACAAATAAATGTCACGGTAAACGGCTCATTAAGAGTGGCCCTCGCCTTGTTAGCCGCGCCGCACGCTAATGTGTAGAATAGCTCGTGTTTTAGCGTCCCACAGAGAGGCACAAACACTCCAAAAAATCCAAAACATGAAAAAACACGCACAGAATATTATAACAAATGATGAAAAAATGCAGTGTTTGCTCCCCGTAGCGTCCATCTGGTGTAAAGAAGTGGACAGAGCGGGTGTTCAGATCCAGGCAAATGAAGCTCAGCGAGGCCCGAGGGTTAGTGCGGTTACATGGGAGAAGGTGGAGCCGAGTTCTGGATCAGGAATTTATTTATGGAGAAAATAGTGAAATAAAAACACAGGTGTAAACTGAGACTAAACCAGGACTAAACCCAGGATTAAACCAGGAATAAATCAGGTCTAAACCAAGTCCAAACAAAGCCTGAACCAGGTCTAAGATAGGTCTTAACCCAGGGCTAAACTAGGGATAATCCAAGACTAAACCAGGTCTAAATGAGGGCTAAACCAGGGCTAAACCAGGTCTAAACCAGGACTAAACCAGGACTAAACAAGGTCTAAACCAGGTCTAAACCAGGTCTAAACCAGGACTAAACCAGGACTAAACCAGGTCTAAACCAGGTCTAAACCAGGGCTAAACCAGGGCTAAACCAGGTCTAAGCCAGGGCTAAACCAGGACTAAGCCAGGGCTAAACCAGGACTAAATAAGGTCTAAACAAAGACCATACCAAGGCTAAAGAAAGACTAAACCAAGACTAAACCGAAATTAAACCAGAACTAAATCAAGATTAAACCAGGTCTAAACCAGGACTAAATAAGGTCTAAAGCAGGACTAAACCTGGACTAAATCAGGTCTAAACGAGGGCTAAACCAGGACTAAGCCAGGTCTAAATCAAGACTAAACCAGGTCTAAATCAGGACTAAACCAGGTCTAAATCAAGACTAAACCAGGTCTAAATCAGGACTAAACCAGGTCTAAATCAGGACTAAACCAGGTCTAAATCAGGACTAAACCAGGTCTAAATCAAGACTAAACCAGGTCTAAATCAGGACTAAACCAGGTCTAAACAAAGACCATACCAAGGCTAAAGAAAGACTAAACCAAGACTAAACCGAAATTAAACCAGAACTAAATCAAGATTAAACCAGGACTAAACCAGGGCTAAACCAGGTCTAATCTAGGTCTAAACCTAACTACTGCTTCATGACATCACAAGGTGGAACAGAGCGTTTTGAGCTTTGGAGATGTGAACAGACTCACAATAAAAGAGTCACTCCAGGTCTGTTTTTGAGGAGGAAACAACATTTTAACACGACTTAAACCTCACGAGAGTCCGTTTTGTGTCATAAACGACCTTTAAACGACAGAACCAAGCGGGGAGCTCATTTCTAACTTTCATTTAAAGTGTAAAAAAAACTCACATTAAGCTCCAAACGTCGCTGAGTGTTTGAAATATAAATATAAATCGCACCATCTGTCCCTGTGGCCCTATTGAAACACACTGAGAGCCGTTATAATGGGAGTCTATGGGAGCCTCCATCTGTCTCACTGCACACGCCACTGTTTGCCCAACACACGGATTAATAACGGAAAAGTCAATAGATTACGGTTTATTACGGACGTCGCACCGCCGTACGGTGTTGCCGTGGCGATGCAGAGACCGTATCTGCTACTTTGGAACATTTTTAGCTTTTACTTCCTCGTTATTGCCATTTTTTCAAACCGTTTTAATGATAAAGACGCATTATGTGAGGAATTACAGTTATTACTTCCATGTTTTACTAATATATTATGCTTAGAAATTTCCACCGTATGGCATTTAACAGGGTACAGGTCAGATCTGCGGAGGTGCAAGCCCGATCACAATTAAAATGCATGTTTTTCAAAGGTATTTTATGTTTTTTTGCAATTATAATAAGAGCAAATGAGTAAATGTAAGAACAGATTGACATAAGTTTAATGCCGTACTGTGGAATATTCCAGTAATGTAATTTAAAGCAATATTTAGGTTTCAAACTGTAAGTGAAACGGAAGTCTAATAAGGAAATGAGCATACATAAGTAAGGAAAATAAAAATAATTCACAAGTTATTCTAATTTTTTTTCTGATTCGAACTTAAAAGCTGCACTGTGTAACTTTTCGGTTTGGTTTGTTTCCATGGATACGTCATCGCTCTGCCTGGAGTGTTCCAAAATATGATTTTAAACAGCTCTACTTTACGTTTATTCAGTTACAGGTAGTTTTATAGCTCAAAAATGCCCTAAAAAAAACAAAAACAAAGGCGTTCTGACTGTGAGCGGCGTCGCCTCTCCACAGATCTGACCTGTAACTCGGTCTGGTTTGGTCTCCGTGACGACAGAAAGGTTTAACGCCGCACTGTGGAACATTCTATAAAAGTTACACGACACAGTTTTAAATAATATCCATATCCTACTTAGTTTTCCGGTCCTGTGTTTTGTTTGTTCACAGACTCAAACAGCTTCTGGTGTTTTGACTTTGACGCATTTGCATTCGTGTTCAAATGAATCGCTTTAAATATTAATGAACGCCGTGCCTGATTATGTAAGCAATGAGTGCAGCAGACAGGAAAGGTTACCAAACAAAAGCTCCAAAAACACAAAAACCTCCATTGAAAATCGGCTGCCGTCGCTGCTCTGTTGGCATCCACCATTTAACCCGACTCGTGTAGTTAAAGCATTTTCTGTTTAAATTCTGCTCAAAACCAACAACAAATGACTGTTTTCCTGTTTGTTTGTGTTAAAAAATAAAATGAAAACGTGGGGGAAAATGTGGGGGGGATGAGAAAAAATATGGAAAAATGTGGAAAGATGTGGAAAAATGTGGGGGAATGTGGAAAAATTTGGAAAAATGTGGAAAAATGTGGGAAAAATGTGGAAAAATATGGGATAAAAGCGTTTGTGCCCCTTTACAGTTTATTTTATCCACTGAAACGGAGTAAAACGATTTTTTACATTTGTATTCTGTTAGCAGTGAATAAAAACAGTGAAATTTAAAATGTTTCTCACTTTTTATTAAGCTTGGTGAGTGCGTATTTGTTATAACTTTTTTTTTAAATTTAAGTAAAAGTCACCTAAATCACCTCAAATCTTTAGTAACGATGAATAAAAAAATAACAATTACACTTAAAATATTTTAAGGAATGTAAAATTATTAAAGATTTTGAGTGATCTCATTTTTTTTGTTCTTTTAAGTTAATTAAAAACAATAAGACATAGTAATAGTAGTATTATTCAAGTAGCAGTAGCAGTAGTAGCAGTAGTAGTAGTAGTAGTATTCAAGTTGTAGTAGAAATAATAGCACTCGTAGTAGTAGCAGTAGTCGCAATAGCAGTAATAGTAGCGGTCATAGTTGTAGTAGTAGTTGCAGTAATAGTAATAATAGTATTATTCGTAGTAGTAGTAGTAATAGTAATAGTAGTAGTAGTAATAGTAGTAGTAATAGTAGTAGTAGTAGTAGTAATAGTAGTAGTAATAGTAGTAGTAGTAATAGTAGTAGTAGTAGTAGTCATAGTAGTAGAAGTAGCAGTAGTAGTAGTCGTAGTAATAGTCATAGTAGCAGTAGTAGTAGCAGCAGCAGTAGTAGTAGTAGTAGTAGTAGTAGTAGTAGAAGTAGTAGTAGTAATAGTATTAGTAGTAGTAGTAGTAGAAGTAGTAGTAGTAGTAGTAGTAGTAGTAGAAGTAGTAGTAGTAATGATGGTAGTGGTATTAGTAGTAGTAGTAGTAGTGGTAGTAATAGCGTAGTGGTAGTAGTAGTAGAGTAGTAATAGTAGTAGTAGTAGTAGTGGTGGTAGTGGTAATGATGGTAGTGGTAGTGATAATAGGTAATGGTATGATAGTATTATTAGTATGTAGTAGTGGTAGTAGTAGTAGTAGTATAGTGGTAGATGATGTAGTAGTAGTAATAGTAGTAGTAGTGGTAGTAGTAATAGTAGTAGTAGTAATAGTAGTAGTAGTAATAGTAGTAGTAGTAGTAGTAGTAATAGTAGTAGTAGTAGTAGTAGTAGTAATAGCAGTAGTAGTAGTAGTAGTAGTAGTAGTAATAGTAGTAGTAATAGTAGTAGTAGTAATAGTAGTAGTAGTAGTAGTAATAGTAGTAGTAGTAGTAGTAATAGTAGTAGTCTTATTCATAGTAGTACAATTGTGAACATAAAACTCCATAACTCCACAGACTTGAACACGTTTGTCAAACTAAACGACACAAAACAAACTTCTCAAACTTACTTTCGGTTCACCGGACTCATCCTCGCCTGCTGCTCTTCCACCTTCAGCCTCTCCAGCGCCCCCTTCAGCACATTGCTCACCTCCTGCCCAAACAAAAACAAACACTTCGATTTACGACATTCGGCGCCAAACAATTAGCGGCGTTAACTTCGCCTGGCGTCACCTTTAGCTAACGGGAACCTGGCTAAATTACCGTTCTTCTTCTTCTTCTTCTTCTACGGCGTCGCGTGTAACGTCGTCAGGCTGCTGCGCGTCTCATCGTCTCCCTTTTACTCCTCCCCCTCTTTCGTTTTTCTATTTTAAGCCCTCGAAAAAAGGAAAAAACACCAACCCCGCGGCTCTGATTCAACAGAAACGCGCTCGCAAATTGAAAAGGAAGGATGCTAAACGCGGGCAGAAGGCTATTTTTTATTTTTTTTGTGGGGGGCAAAGCTCGCTCCCCAAATCACTTACTCCGACTACAATACGGTCCAATTAGCGCGCTCCCGGCTTGTCGTTCTTATTGTGTCGCTAATAGCCCCAGCGTCGCCGCCCACCAGCAGCGAAAAAAAATAAAAAAAAAAACCCCGAGAGATCCTTCATTCCCGAGGGACCCGAGCCCACTTCAATCAACAAAACCCACTTAAATTAGCATGTATTAGCCGCCAGCAGCAAGTCAATACCGGCGTATAGACAGAGCGTGCCAAAAATGCGACGTTTTTTAAGGAGCGGGGAGGAGAACGTGTGACCCAATTTGGCGTGAGATTACCCCAGAATGAGTGCACCGGCGGCGGGGGGGGGGCGTGTGTGTTATGCCGGGGCTGGACGGGTCTTTTGTTATTGTGCATCGCGGCGTTAGAGGTGCTCAGAGGAGACAGCGGCGTGTACTAGAGGCTGCGGGGAGGGAGGTGTGACAGGTACACAGAGAAAACCAGGGTTAAGTGTCCGGATTTGAAAGAAAAACTGGAGAAAATACAGAGATCTGATATAATAGAGTTCTTGATTTTAAGCCAGAGTGATCAAGTCCTGGTTTAGTCCTGGTTTTGAGCTGATTTAGTGCCGGTTTTGTCCTGTTTTTTCACTGGTTTTGTCCTAGTATAGTCCCTGGTTTAGATATAATTTAGGCCTGATTTAGGCCTGGTTTTTGACCTGGTTTAGACCTCTTTTAGGCCTGTTTTAGTCCTGTTTTGGTCCTGTTTTAGTCCTGTTTTCTTCCTGGTTTTGTCCTAGTATAGTCCCTGGTTTAGTTCTGGTTAAGTCCTGTTTTTCCCTGGTTTTGTCCAAGTAGTATAGTTCCTGGTTTAGACCTAATTTAGACCCAATTTAGACCTGGTTTAGACCTGATATAGACTTGGTATAGACTTGGTTTAGGCCTGTTACTAGTTCCTCGTTTAGACCTGTTTTAGTCCTAGTTAAGTCCTGTTTTTTCCTGGTTTTGTCCTACTATAGTGCCTGGTTTAGACCTGGTTTATTTCTGGTTAAGTCCTATTTTTTCCTGGTTTTGTCCAAGTATAGTCCCTGGTTTAGACCTGGTTTAGTCCTGGTTAAGTCCTGGTTTAGTCCCGTTTTATTCCTGGTTTTGTCCTGGTATAGTCCGTGGTTGAGACCTGGTTTAGTCCTGGTTTAGTCCTATTTTTCCCCCTGTTTTTATCCTAGTATAGTCACTGGTTTAGTACCAGTTTAGAACCTTCTTTAGTCCTGGTTTTGAACTGGTCTAATCAGGTCCTAGTCAGGTCCTAGTCGGGTCCTGTTTTATACCTGTATTAGTCCTGTTTTTTCATCTACTGGTTTGGTTCTAGTTTAGTTCTAATTTCAGTTATTTAGACCTGATTTAGCCCTGGTTTAGCCCTGGTTTAGTCCCTGGTTTAGCCCTGGTTTAGCCCAGGTTTAGTCCTGGTTTAGCCCTGGTTTAGCCCTGGTTTAGTCCTGGTTTAGTCCAAATGCATAGCCCTGGTTTGGTGCTGTACCGGGGTCTTATTATTGTGCATGAAAAGACGCTTCCAGGTAAGAGCGAGAGTCGACAGGGACAGAACTTTGACAGGTGCAGGAATAAACCAGTGTTTGTGTCATGTTTATTACACCTGCTCCTGTCTCTGTCACACAGGCCTGAACTGAAGAAAAAAACAACACGTATGTGGCTTTAGATCTGGTTTAGATCTGGTTTAGTCCTGGTTTAGTCCCTATTTAAGTCCCTGGTTTAGTCCTGGTTTAGTCCCTATTTAAGTCCCTGGTTTAGTCCTGGTTTAGTCCTGGTTTAGTCCTGTATTGGTGGTAGGTTTGTCATGGTAGAGTCAATGTTTATTCTGTAATTTGTTGCTCTGCCTGAGACCTAATTGAGTCCTGGTTTATATCAGGCTAAGACCTGATTTGGTCCTGGTTTAGTTTAGACCTGGTTAAGACCTGGCTGAGTCCTGATTTGATACTGGTTTAATGCTGGTTTTGTCTAGTTTTGGTTGAGAACCGGGTTGGTTCAGACCTGGTTTAGACTTGGATTAGCCTTGATTTAATCTAGTCCTGATTCAATCCTGGTTTAGTCCTAATTCAGTCCTGGTTCCATCCGGATTTAGTCCTTGTTTAGGTCTGTTCAGTCTTGGTTCAGCCCTGGTTTAGTCCTGGTTTAGTCCTGGTTTAGTCCTGGTTCAGTCCTGGTTTAGTCCTGACTCACTCCTAATGTTTAGTTCTGGGCCATCCCTGGTTCAGACCTGGTCTAGTCCTGGTCCAGTCCTGGTCCAGTCCTGGTTCAGTCCTGGTCCAGTCCTGGTCCAGTCCTGTATTATAAACCTAAATCTTGCATGTTTTGAACCAGATCTCGCTTTAATACCGTTCTGATCTAAATCCCGTCAGAAACAGCAGCTCGGAGGCTTTTCTCTGGACCAATCAGATCCCTCCGCTCGGTCTCAGCCAATCAGACGCCTTGTTTTGCTCCCGTTATCTCAGAAGGAGGAAATCCAGCTCTTTCCATCATGTTATGTCACCGCGGCACAAACCCATGAACACACGTCTGAATTATGGATGTTTCCAAGAGGCTGTGAACGCTTTTCATTAAACACACAAGAAATATGACCTTATATTTTATTACGTTTGGTGAATATAGTGAATGATGTGTCGAATCGTACAGAAGTATATGTGGAAGACAATTTAAATGCCAGTGAGTTTCTTACATTGAAATTTTTAACATGTTATTTAACAATTATTTAAAAAAATTAAAAAAAAACAGCATTTAGTTTTATTCTGAATTTTAGTTCCTGAAATTTTAAGTGTACATTTTCAGAATTCAATGCAAAAAAAAATTAAACTGTCAAAATTCAGAATGTAAAATGTAAAATTCGCCGTGAAAAAAATTAGCAGGAAAGATCCAAGGTGCCAAGGCAAAAGCAATCGATCCAAAGTGATTCAGACTGACTTGGTAACAAACAGGAAATGGTGCGGCGAAGCGATCTGATTGGTCAGAATTAACCTCATCAAAACCTCGTCTCCATTTTTTTTTTTTTAGCGTGAACCCCGCCCACAAATGACAACAGCCAATAGGAAACAGCCTCCGTCCTCCTCACTCACTCATGATTGATTGCTTCTGCCTTGGCACCTTGGATCTTTGCTGCAAAATGTTTCACTGCAGATTTTAGACTCTGGAACTTAGACTCTGGATCCAGATCTTAGACTCTGGATCCAGATCTTAGACTCTGGATCCTACACCCTGGATCCTAGTCACTGGATCTTAGACTCTGGATCTTTAGAGTCTGGATTTTTAGACCCTGGATCTTTAGACCCTGGACTTTTAGACTCTGGATTCTACACTGCAAATTTTACACTCTAGATTCTACACTCCAGATTCTACACTTCGGATTCTACACTTAATTTTGAGAGTTGAATCTGAGGGCTTGAAAACATTTGTGCTGAATATTTAACAGGTGAACCTTTTATTTTGAATTTGAAACCTGTTGAAAAAGTACACATAAAATCTCAGCAACTCAAATTCAGAATAAAAATGATTCAAACGTCATTTAAAATTCTAAACCAGATTGAACAAATTATCTTCCATAAATGTATATACTTTTTTCAAATGCATTTCAGGCCAACAATACATAAAGCTGAAATAAAGAGAAATCTGAACTCCTCCTGAGATAAACTATAGACGATGTCAAAAAGCGAAAGGGAAAAGTTAAAGAAAATGTTTGTCAAACTCTCAGAAGATTCGACTGACGGTGGAAGGGTCACAACAGTCGGATCTCCTCCTATAAGCGTCCTCATGCATATTAATGAGTTATGCTAATGTATTCGTGCATTTGCGAGCCCGTTATACGCATATTAATTTGGTTAATCACCCGCTAAATGTCCTGAATTTATTTGAGGATTTCCTGCATTTATCGGACATGTTTTTAATGATGTTTAGCGGTTTAGTCCCTGGTTTAGTCCCTGGTTTAGTCCTGGTTTAGTCCTGGTTTAGTCCTGGTTTAGTTCTAGTTTAGTCCCTGATTTAGTCCTGGTTTAGTCCCTGGTTTAGTCCCTGGTTTAGTCTTGGTTTAGTTCTGGTTTAGCCTCTGGTTTAGCCCCTGGTTTAGTTCTGGTTTAGCCCCTGGTTTAGCCATGGTTTAGTCTTGGTTTAGTCCTTGGTTTAGTCCCTGGTTTAGCCCCTGGTTTAGTCCCTGGTTTAGTCCCTGGTTTAGTCTCTGGTTTAGTCCTGGTTTAGTCCTGGTTTAGTCACTGATTTAGCCCTGGTTTAGCCCCTGGTATAGCCCCGGTTTAGTCCTGGTTTAGTCCTGGTTTAGTCCCTGGTTTAGTCTCTGGTTTAGTCCTGGTTTAGTCCCTGGTTTAGTCCCTGGTTTAGTCTCTGGTTTAGTCCTGGTTTAGTCCCTGGTTTAGTCCCTGGTTTAGTCCCTGGTTTAGTCCTGGTTTAGTCCTGGTTTAGTCCTGGTTTAGTTCTAGTTTAGTCCCTGATTTAGTCCTGGTTTAGTCCCTGGTTTAGTCTTGGTTTAGTTCTGGTTTAGCCTCTGGTTTAGCCCCTGGTTTAGTTCTGGTTTAGCCCCTGGTTTAGCCATGGTTTAGTCTTGGTTTAGTCCTTGGTTTAGTCCCTGGTTTAGCCCCTGGTTTAGTCCCTGGTTTAGTCCCTGGTTTAGTCTCTGGTTTAGTCCTGGTTTAGTCCTGGTTTAGTCACTGATTTAGCCCTGGTTTAGCCCCTGGTATAGCCCCGGTTTAGTCCTGGTTTAGCCCCTGGTTTAGCCCCGGTTTAGTCCTGGTTTAGTCCCAGTTTAGTCCTGAATTGGTGATAAGTTTGTGATGGGAGAGCCAATATTTACTCTTGAATTAGTCGTTCTGCCTTAGACCTAATTGAGTCCTGGTTTAGTTCCAGCTAAGACTGGGTCCTGGTTTAGTTTAGACCTGGTTTCGTCCTGGTTTAGTTTACAATATTACCTATAAAGATTGTGCAAACGAAACAACACGACAACGCGACTAAAACTTGAGAGAATTGTCCCTTAAAGCCGGTTTAAAGTGTAATTTTTGTGTGTTTTCCATCTGTTTTTCCAGTAGCTTCTGTGAAACGCCCGTGTGTGTGTGTGTGTGTGTGTGTGTGTGTGTGTGTGTGTGTGTGTGTGTGTGTGTGTGTGTGTGTGTGTGTGTGTGTGTGTGAGCAGGTCTGAGGCGGTGGACGTGTCGAGAGGATGTCAGCGGTGTTATGCTCAGAGTGGACACGGATCTCTGTGGGCGTTATGGTGAAGACGGCGCCCGTTTGTTTAAGTGACAGAGAAACAGACGTGTGTGGGTGGACGTACGGACAGGTCTAAGGCCCCGTGTCCACTGCAAGGTTTATTTATTCATTTATTTCACATGACAAGACACGAGGGATTTAGAGTTAGTAGCAGCTGTTAGGGTTGGGCGGTAATACGGTATCCAACAGTATCAGTTTCATTCCCGTCATTAAAAAAATCTGCATAAGGACCTAAAACCACAGCAGGACTTTCTCCCCTCTGAGGTTTTCCATCCACACGCAGCGAGGAAGAAGAAAAAAACCCGACTGACGCTTCCTGTGCGACGCTGAGCCCAAAAGTTTGTGACGGAGACGTTTTATTGAAGCCGAGAGTCGAGAGGGGACGAGGCTGAAGAGGAGAAAGTTCCTGCTCGAGGGCGAAGTCAGACTTTCACGGAGGAGACGGTAAAGAACAATTTACGGATCTGCATCAAAACGTGTTTGTGTCGACCGTCTTACACCTCCCAAACTTTCTAACGACGCCTCAAAACGACACAGACGATCAGGGCTGTGACTGGTCCTCTCCACCGCTCTGCATTTCCTCCGCTCATTCTAGACTTTGAGTAATAATGTGTTTAATGCAGCTTTGGCACATTTGTTTACGTTTTACACAAACCAAACTTCAAAGCGCACGGCTCATTTGCATACAGCTCATTTGCATACAGTATAAGCGCTGATAAAAACAGCTCGTGCGCTGATGCTGATGCGATCGAACGCGCTGCAAAGTTTGGTCTGATCAGAACTTGTGCCTCATCTTCAAATATAAAGCTGCGACTCTGTGTCTGAAGGGTTTAGGTGCAGCTACAAAATAATTCTGAATTAGTCACGTTAATACCGTAAACCCCGGGAAAACGCTGAGAAGGTTTAACGGGATCAAAATCTGGATACTGCCCAATCCTACACCATAATGTACATGTAGTGCACAGTTTTGTATCATGTTTTTGTAAATTTATGGAGAATTGCCGTGCAGGAACGTGGGTGACGTAGGCTTGTGGGCGGAGCCTCGTACAGAATCTCACTGCTAACCATAAAAAGACTTAGAATAGGGCACGGGAGAGATCTCTAGATTACCCAAACCTCTTCAGGCACGTTTTTGATGAGCGAACGTGCGCAAAAACAAAATTTTTTACAATTTAAATACAAAATAATTCTTAATTAGTCACAGTAATACCGTATACCTCGGGAAAATGCTGAGAAGGTTTAACGGGATCAAAGATGAGATGTAAACAGACGAATAATAAAGAGTTACTCAAACATGTGATGGAAACAAAACACAACTCCAGGTGCGTTTTTGAGGAGGAAACAACATCAGAACACGACTAAACGCTCAGAATATTACATTTTGCACAATACGGGATCTTTAATAGTAGATGGAGCCCTACTTGGACTGACTTTATGTTAGAGGAAGGGTCAAGTACTCGTTATTTAATTGAATTAGAAACCCGATGATCACAAAAACACCAGCACACGGTATCCCCAGGTTTAATTTTGTCTCTAAACTTTACCATAGCCTAACAAACAGTCGAGGAAATTGAACCGAGTATGTCAAAAAAACGATGGCAGAAAGAAATTAAAACAGTTCTGTCACCGAACAGTGGGAAAACATATGTGAAACTGCTCGCTCAGCGTCTCGTTCCGCTCACTGGCGGGAATTCAGCTGGAAAATCAAAATTCGTTTTGTCGTAACTCCCAAGCAACAAATGAGCTGGAATCGGAACAACTCTTCACGTTGGAGGGCGTGTGGAGATAATGAGGCTCACCGTTCCCGCAAATTCTGCTCCTGTGTGAAGTTGAATACATTTTGGATCCATCTCTCACATCTCAAACGTTTTATTTTTCCCCTACGAGCCCAGACTGAAGCCTCGCCAGATTTCAGATATCTCCAAAAATCCATATTGCGCCGTGCCTAATCTGTGTCTTTTTCACTTGCATAGGGGTCGGTGACGTCTTTATCGTCCTGCTCTCTCCTCGGTGTTTTCTTTATCTGTCGTTCGTGTCCACTCAGCTCGTTGTCAGAGAGGAGAGCAGCACATGTTAATCTACAGACGGAGAGTAAAGAGAGAGACCCGAGGCTTCAGCGGAGACAACGAGACAAAATCAATGAGAGACGACCACCGCACATACATCACTGTACAGCACTTAATTAGACCTTATCTGGAGCGCAGGACTGCACGCTGAAGACAGGAAAGGAGAGAGGAGAGAGAAATGGAAGAGGAGGGAGAGAGGGGGGGAGTTAGAGGCCTTATCTGGAGCGCGAGACTACAGACTGAAGACAGGAGAGGAGAGATGGAGGAGAAAGAGATGAAAGAGGAGGGAGAGAGAGCTTATCTGGAGCTCTATACTCCAGACTGAAGGAAAGAGAAAGAAGAGAGGAGAGAAGAAAGAGGGATGAGATCTTTACTCCATACACAAGAAGTGAAAGGAGAGATGGAGGGGAGAGGAAAGAGAGAGGCTTTATCTGGAGCTCAATATTCCAGACTGAAGACAAGAGGAGAGATGGAGGAGAAAGAGAGGAAAGAGGAGGGAGAGAGGCCTTATCTGGAGCGTGAGACTCCAGACTGAAGATAGGAGAGGAGAGAGAAAGAAGAGAAGAGAGGAGAAAGGAGAGAAGAGCGAGGGAGGAGATCTTTACTCCATATACAAGAAAGGAGAGGAGAGAGGGAGAGGAGAGAGACTTTATCTGGAGCTCTATACACCAAAATGAAGACAGGAGAAGAGATGGAGAGAGGGAGGAGAGAAGAGATATGAAAAAGGAGAGGAGAAAGGAAGGACCTTATCTGGAGCTGTAGATTTCAGATTGAAGAAAGGACAGGAGAGAAAGAGGGAGGAGAGAGAGGGTGAGGAAGGAGAGGAGAGAAAGGGGAGGGAGAGAGACTTTATCTGGAGCTCTAGACGCCAGACTGAAGACAGGAGAAGAAAGAGAAGGAAGAGAGGGTGAGGAAGAGAGAAGGAGGGAGACGGAAAACAGGAGAGGACAGAGAGGAGAGGGACGGATGAGAGGAGGAAAAAGGAGAGAGAGAAGCCTCATCTGGAGCTCTAGACTCCACACACATGACAAGAGGAGAGAGAGGGAGGAGGGGAAAGAGAAGAAGAGAAGGCAGTATTTGGATCGGTCTACCACACAGAAAACAAAGAGAGGAGAGGAGAAGGAAGAGAGAGAGAGATGAAAGAGAAGAGAGAGGTAGGAGACAAAGGAGAGGAAAGAGGGAGGAGGAGAGAGGAAAAAGAAGGGAGAGGAAGCCTTATCTGAAGACAGGAGAGGAGAGACAAAGGAGCGTGAAAAGAACAGAAAGAGGAGAAACAAAAAAGATGGGACTGGAGGAAGGGAGGAGAAAGAGAAGGAAGAGTGAAGAGAGAGGAGGGAGGAGAGAGGGAGATGGGGGGAAGGGACAAAGTAAGAACGATAAGAAAGAGGAGAGGAGATAAGGGAGTTGTTGTTGCATGAAGTGGACCAGCGGAGTGGACTGATCAATACGAGTCCATCAGGACGAGAGAAGAAGAAAAGAAGAGACACAGTTTACAGGAAGTCAATACTGGGACCAAGGAGTGGAAGTGGAAGTAGTACTAGTTTAGTCCTTGGTTTAGTCCCTGGTTTAGTCCTTGTTTGGTCTTGATTTAGTCCTAGTTTAGGCTTGATTTGGTCCTGGTTTGGTCATGTTTAGTCCTGGTTTGGTCCCTAGTTTAGTCGTTGTTTGGTCTTGTTTTAGTCCCTGGTTTAGTCCTGGTTTGGTTGAGGTTTGATTCAAGTTTGGTTAAATTTTGATTAAGATTCGGTCCTATTTTAAACCGAGATTTAGTGGTTTAGACCAAGTTATGCTCTGGTTCAGTCCTAGTTTGGTCCTGGTTTGGTCCTGGTTTGGTCCCTGGTTTGGTCGAGGTTTGATTCAAGTTTGGTTTAAGTTTGGTCCAGGTTAAGTCCTATTTTAAAACAAGATTTAGACCACGTTTAGACCAAGTTAAGCTCTGGTTTAGTCCTGGTTTGGTCCCTGGTTTGGTCAAGGTTTGATTCCAGTTTGGTTCAAATTTGATTTAGGTTAAGTCCGATTTTAAACCAAGATTTAGATCAGGTTAAGACCAAGTTAAGCTCTACTGTAGCCCTGGTTTAGTCCTTGTTTGGTCTTAATTTAGTCCTGTTTGGTCCTGATTTAGTCATTGGTTGAGTCCCTACTTTAAGCCCTGGTTTGGTTGAGGTTTGATTCAAGTTTAGTTAAAGTTTGGTTCAGATTAAGTCCTATTTTAAACCGAGACTTAGTCCTGGTTCAGACCAAGTTAAGCTCTGGTTCAGTCCTGGTTCAGTCCTGGTTCAGTCCTGGTTTGGTCCTGGTTAAGTCGTTTGTTTAGTCATTAGTTTAGTCCCTGGTTTAGTCCTCGGCTTAGTCCCTGATTTGGTTGAGGTCCGATTCAAGTTTGGTTCTAGTTTGGTTCAGGTTAAGTCCTGGTTTAGACCAAGTTAAGCTCTGGTTTAGTCCCGTTTCATTCTAGTTTAGTCCTGGTGTAGTCCTTTGTTTGGTCCTAGGTTTAGTCCTTAGTAGCAGTAGTAGTAGTAACAGTAGTACTAGTAGAAACAGTAGTAGTATTAGCAGTATTAGCAGCACTCGCAGTAAATAAGTACTTTGTATGATTAAACATTAGCATGAGCGTCACCTTTGACACAGTCTGCAGTGAGTAGGTGTCAAATCCTTCACATTTATTTGCCTAAATGTGTTAAACAGCTGAAGAACACAGACTGACGGTGAAAAATGAGCCGGGATCTGAATGCATTAAAGAAAATCGATAATATTTAGACCCGAGTATTGGAAAAGGGGCGTGGCTCCAGTGATCCATACGCACACACAGTCCATCAATTATCTGTAGTGTTTTCACAAGCAATAAATATATGACGAAACGGAGGAGTGGAGGAAAATAACACAATTTAATCAGAAGACAAAGGCATGTGCTTGGGCCTGGTTTAGTCCCAGTTTAGTCCCGGTTTAGACCAAGGTTAACCCTGATTTAGTCCAAGTTTGGCCCTAATTTAGTCCTAGTTTGGTCCCGATTTAGTTCTGGTTTCATTCTATTTTAGTCCTGGTTCATCAGTGGTTTAGTCCTGGTTTAGTCCTAGTTTAGATTCAGATTGAGTCCTGGTTTAGATCAACTTTAACTCTGATTTAGTCCAAGTTTGGCCCTAGTTTAGTCTTAATTTGGTCCCGGTTTAGTCCTGGGTTTGCTCTTGGTTTAGTTCTGGTTTCATTCTAGTTTAGTCCTGGTTTGTCATTGGTTTAATCTCGGTTTAGACCCAGATTTAGTCCTAGTTTAGACCAAGTTTAACTCTGGTTTAGTCCGAGTTTAGCCCTAGTTTAGTCCAGGTTTAGTCCTTTGTTTCGTCCGAGTTTAGTCCAGCTTTGGTTCTTTCTAGTTTAGTCCCGGTTTGTAGTTGGTTTAGTCCTGCTTTAGTCCTGGTTTAGTACTGGTTTAGTACAGTTTTTTCCTGATTTAGTGCTGGTTTAGATCAAGGTTAACTTTGGTTTAGTCCTAGCTTGGCTCTAGTTTAGTCCCGGTTTAGTCCTTAGTTTGGTCCCAGTTTAGTCCCATCTTGGTTCTGGTTTCTTTTCTAGTTTAGTTCTGGTTTAGTCCTAGTTCAGTCCTAGATTAATCCCAGTTTTGTCCTGGTTTGGCTCTGTTTTTATTCTAGTTTGACCTTAGTTTAGTCTTGGTTTAGTCCTTTGTTTTGTCCCTGGTTTAGACCCTGGTTTAGTCCCAGTTTAGTCCAAGTTTATCCTTTGTTTTAGACCACGGTTTAGACCTGGTCTAGTCTTGGTCTAGTCCTGGTCAAGTCCTGGCTCAGTCCAAGTAGTTTAGTCCCCCTAGTTCAGTCTAGATTAATACTGGTTTAGTCCTGGTTTAGTCCTGATTAGACCCTGGTCAAGTACCTGTTTAATCCCAGTAGAGTTCTTACAGAGTCCTACAGGTTTAGTCCTGGTCTGATCCTGATGTAGTCATGGTTCGGTCCTGGTTTAGTCCTTTACTTAATCATTTTTTGCAGTGCCTCTTATATCCTGGGGCAAAAAAAGCAAACTCTAATGTACGGTGGCCTGTTTGGACAAAAAGCCCGGCTCTTGAAAGGCTCTCAAAGTGTAGCCTCGAGGTTTTGAGTAAAAGACCAAAGACGAGATGCACTTTAGACACATGTTATGAACCTGGCATTTTCTCCACTTCAGACACGGTGGAGTCTGTAAAACAACTCCAGGTTTAGTTAAATAAACATTTTTCATATATTTCTGTGTGATCCTTCAGTGGTGATTTAACAACCGATATATTTAGGGATGTAAAAATTCACTCTGATTATAAAACTTAGATTTGACTCTATTAAGTTTTAAATTAGGTTTGTTTAGGCGGCATTTACTGTTATTTTGCCTCTTTAAGTTCATATTTAAAGACGGTAGATCGGCCTAATGGCGTTTTTGCATGACATTCTAACCAGTAAACAAAGTAAAAACAACCCTTATCAGCGTAAATGTGTGAGCATCGTGGTAATTAATGATATGCGTAAATGCAGATCATTCACACCTCTGTTCACAGCTCATTTACACGTCAGTGCAGGTCCAGTAACATGTGTACAGCGATTATAGTCACTTTACTGTCAGCTAAGTAAGAGAAAAAAAGGCTGTTTATGTGTGGGAGCTACAGCAGATAAGCCCTGACCAATGAAAAAGAACCAAAAGTAAATCAAAACCAACACATTTGCGACACTCACGGCTCACACAGTCTCATCGCAGGTTAAATTTATACTGAAACAAATCACTGTATCACCGTATTAGAAACAATTTGCGTCCACACAAGTCGTGTTTGGATCAGCAGAAACCCTAGTCACATGACAAGGCTGTTGTCACATTGTCACGACACCGCGACACGACGTGGGCGGTAAAAACAAGGAAGTGGAGCACCGTGTCTGAAGTTGCCGTAATTCTGTGGAAATTGCAGCAGCCGATTTCGAGCCGAGGTTTGTTTAAACTGTTTTCCACAATAACGTCGCATACCCGATGTCACGAACCCAGCGGATCAGTAAGTCACAGTGACGTGGTCCAATAAGGACGGCAACTAAAGCAACTACGGCAACTATGTCAGCGTATCAGCGTTTTCCTGCGTCCACACAGCGCCGCATCAGATCTGTGCTCAGGTGAATACGTTGGACCTGCCGTTTTCCATCGGATTAGTGTGGACGAACACTGCAACCGCAACGAAAATGACTCGAATACGTACGAGTGTGGATGGGGCCTCAGATCACAAGTCTTCACTAATAAATGTCCTTTTAATCCCGACTCAAAACAATTGTCGGTAAAAATAATATAATCCAGCACGTTGACAGCAGCTGTGTGTCCTCTGTCTATGGGACAGTCTTTTCTCCGCACTCGCACTTTGATAAAAACAGCAGTAGTTTTGTTTCTGGACTAAACTGCGCTGAAGTTCAATTTTATTTATAGTCAGTATCGTGGATCGGACACGAGAGCGTTTAAAGCAACGCCTCAGTGTTGCGCACGTGAATCTACGGCGTTACACACAGACAAATCACTCCTCTGATAAATACTGATGCGGGGCCACATATTAGGACATTTTTCTGTCTGTAAATGTTATACAATTGCTGTAATATTGAGAGTCTAAGCTTTATAACAAGGTATAACATATAACATACTACTGGCCAGGGCTCTACGCAAACTTTTTTTTTCAGGAGCACATGTGCCCCTAAATTAACAATTTTAGGAGCACAGAAAAAAAAATGGGGGCACAAATAGGTTTTTGTTTGAACGTTTATTACAGTGCAGAACTTGCACACACCAACACCAACTTAATTTTAATTAAAGTTTAATTAAACTGGGAATTTTAAACCTGTAATTTCAAATTCCAAACTGGAGTTACTTTCTCTTGTTTTAAAATGGTATTTAGCCTCTGCACATTCACTAAACCAAACGCACATTGTGACCACATGTCACCTGCTCTGTGCTGTAGCTCTGCTCTGTGCGTCACGGACATAAAAGTAGTTTTTGCTTCGCGTTTCGTCCTGCTCTTCTAATCAGCTCATTGAAGAGGAGCCTCTGTGCTGCACGTGGGGAGGAGAGAGCGTGAAAAAGTGAAGAGCGGCGCACTGACGTATAGACAGGGAGGGTGTTTAACCTGCCCTGTGATGCTGTTACAGGAGGGTGGCGCTGTGGAGGAGCCGTGCGCTGGGGGTGTGTGTGGGGACATGTGGTCACGGGCTCCAGCACACAGAAGAGTTGAAGAGTTTGTTTGTATGAGTGATATTGTCGCACATGTGGTGCTTGTATACTGGGGTCGTGCGCGGTCGCAGGTGTTGTGGCCGGGCTCGGTTCGGTTGTGTTCGCACTGGGCACGTGCCGCGCTTTAGGGGCTCCAGGCCTGGGCAGGTTCCACAGTGTGAGTTTGCCCCTAATGTTTGATACATGTAGAACATTTAACTCGTCACGTTATGTCTGTGCGCAGCTCCTTATTGTGCAGCAGAAGCACTCGCACAGATGCGACTGTTTACTTTTCCCCGTTCGCGCGACGAAATATTTACTCACAAATGTGACTGAAATGGGCGCACTGTAGAGCCCTGCGCTCCTGGCCAAATGATATATCGGCCGAGCCCTAATCGATACCTGTGATAAATGAGTATGTAGTTACAACACTAGTTTGAGTCTGGATTAGTGTCTGATTCTCGATACTTTTGACCACAGTAATAGTGAAATAAAGCAGTTATCAGTCTTACGGGCTCAGGCGTCATCACCCTGAGGTCCTCTGGAGGGGGCGTGGCTCTGGTGATGGTGGGCGGGGCTAACACAGAGTCACTGCTGCTCCGCACCAACAGAGGCGTGTCTGCAGGAGAACAGAAGGAAATAACAATGAATCACATGATTTTTGAGGATTTTCTTGACTATTTTAATCCAGGACTTAAAGGTGCATTGTGTAACTTTTTCTCCAAATGCTTTTCTCCTTGTATATGTTATTGCTTTGTCTGGAATGTTTCACAGTGTGGCAATAAAACTTTCTATCAGACCATGATTTGGTGCCACAAATCAGACAACCAGGAATGTTCCACAATACGGCATTATACGGATCGAGGAGTGTAGGTTTATTTACATTTATTGTTTTTTATAAAATGTTACCAACAACAAACCAATGCACACATACTGTAATGCTTTTTGGTTTTTTTATTGAATTCCAGGACTAAACCAG
Source organism: Odontamblyopus lacepedii (assembly GCA_034769755.1). Classification (NCBI taxonomy): domain Eukaryota; kingdom Metazoa; phylum Chordata; class Actinopteri; order Gobiiformes; family Gobiidae; genus Odontamblyopus; species Odontamblyopus lacepedii. The sequence goes on from CM068366.1 coordinate 4,243,165, forward strand.
GCCTAAACCAGGTCTACCTGAGGACTTAACCAGGCCTAAATCAGGTCTAACCTAGGACTAAACCAGGCCTAAATCAGGTCTAACCTAGGACTAAACCAGGCCTAAACCAGGTCTAACCTAGGACTAAACCAGGCCTAAATCAGGTCTAACCTAGGACTAAACCAGGCCTAAACCAGGTCTACCCGAGGACTTAACCAGGCCTAAATCAGGTCTAACCTAGGACTAAACCAGGCCTAAATCAGGTCTAACCTAGGACTAAACCAGGCCTAAACTAGGTGTAACCTCGGACTAAACCCGACCTAAACCAAACCCGGCTTAAACCAGGTCTAACCTAGGACTAAACCCGGCCTAAACCAGGTCTAACCACCAGAGGCACTCAAACATTTGGCCACACAGAGTGAAAGGAAACAAGAGCAAGAGTTTCTAATTATTCGCCATGATGAGTTTATAAGAGGTTTTCAAGACTTTCAGAGTTTTTCCACAACAACTAGCATGCTAACAGCGCACCAGCCTTACTTCCTTCGTAATTAGACGCAAACAGAACACAGCGGACTTATTTTAACGCCAGGAGCTGCTTATACAACACACAGTTTCACTTTATTACAAGGGTAAGCTGTACAGTAGCTTTAAACCACAAAAACACAGAGTCGATATGTAGTTTTCTAATCCATTTCTGCAGCTCTCTCCTCCCACTCACTTCGGTGCATCATTATGAGACATGTGTTGACCTGGTCCTCCCACGCAGAGAGCAGAAAACGGCCCCCAGCCTCCACACGAGCAGGAGGGCAAAATCTGCATCCACTTTAGATTATCAGGAGAACTCCAGCAGCTGTTTAATGTGTGTGTAACTCGCCGCGATTTCACTTATTTACAACAATAAATGCAAATGGGTCTGAGCGGATAAAGGTGAAAACAAGGGCGATAAACACATTCACGCAGAAAAATTACAACTTGTGTGAGGTAAAGGTGCACTGTGTAACTTTTCTGGTGGAGGACCTGCTCGTTTCTGTGGAGAATGTTATGGAGAATGCCTGGAAAGTTCCGCAGTGTGACTTTAAACAGCTTTACTTTACGTTTATTCAATTACAGGTGGTTTTAGAGCTCAAAAATACAAAGAAAAACAAACATTCTGACTGTGAGGACTAAAGTAGGACTAGACCAGGATCAATCACAGTCTTGGTTCAGTCCTGGTTTAGTTCTGGTTTAGACCTGGTTCAGTCCGAGTTCAGTCCTGGTTTAGTTCAGCTGTTTTGGTTTAGTTCTGGGTCAGTCCTGGTTCAGTTCGGGTTCAGTCCTGGTTCAGTCCTGGTTCAGTTCTGGTTCAGTCCTGGTTCAGTTCTGGTTTAGTTCAGCTGTTTTGGTTTAGTTCTGGGTCAGTCCTGGTTTAGACCTGGTTCAGTCTGAGTTCAGTCCTGGTTTAGTTCAGCTGTTTTGGTTTAGTTCTGGGTCAGTCCTGGTTCAGTTCGGGTTCAGTCCTGGTTCAGTCCTGGTTCAGTTCTGGTTCAGTCCTGGTTCAGTTCTGGTTTAGTTCAGCTGTTTTGGTTTAGTTCTGGGTCAGTCCTGGTTTAGACCTGGTTCAGTCTGAGTTCAGTCCTGGTTTAGTTCAGCTGTTTTGGTTTAGTTCTGGGTCAGTCCTGGTTCAGTTCGGGTTCAGTCCTGGTTCAGTCCTGGTTCAGTCCTGGTTCAGTTCTGGTTCAGTCCTGGTTCAGTCCCGGTTTAGTTCAGCTGTTTTAGTTTAGTCCTGGTTCAGTTCTGGTTCAGTCCTGGTTCAGTCCTGGTTCAGTTCTGGTTCAGTCCTAGTTCAGTCCTGGTTTAGTTCATCTGTTTTAGTTTAGTCCTGGTTCAGTTCTAGTTTAGTCCTGGTTCAGTTCTAGTTTAGTCCTGGTTCAGTCCTAGTTCAGTCCTAGTTCAGTCCAGATTCAGTCCTGGTTTAGTCCTGGTTCAGTTCTAGTTCAGTCCTGGTTCAGTTCTGGTTTAGTTCTTTTAGCTGTTTTGTCAGTTCAGATTTCAGTCTTTTTGTCATTTCTTCTGGACAAGTTTAAAACACAAACGTTAAACAGAATCTTATTACGAAAACAGAAATATCAAATCAAATCCTTTCAGTACGAGACATGTACAGAAAATCCAAGTCCAGGGAAAGAGGAGCAGAGAATCGTGCGTCGTTTCTGGTGATCCATCTGAGTTAGAGGGTGTGTGACAGGGTCTTGCTCAAAAGCACAAGCGCGATGGGGTCTGCGGCGAAGAGGTCAGGGGGTTTCTGCTGTGAAAAATGGACACGTGAAACGACTTAGACACGGAGTTACCCGGGGCACGGCGGACTCGTGTTCGGAGACGCGTTTTTGCCAAAGAGGATTAGAAAAAACGGACACTGACGGGTCATTTTGGAGAAAAACGTTTAGTCAATGTGCGTTTTGTCATTTAAAACTTTTAGATCACTCGAGAACGTTGCAAAAATGATTAAAAAAAGGGCCATATTAGGCTATTTTCTGATCTATGTAATGCTGTTTCCTCATCAAAAACATACCTGGAGTTGTGTTTTTAAGCTCCACACATCTTCACTAGAATCATTTCACTGATCTCTACTGAACTAAAGGTAAAAGGAATGAAACAAAACACAGCTCCAGATCTGTTTTTGAGGAGGAAACAACATCATAACATGACTTAAAGCTCACAAGAGTCAATTTTGCGTAATATAGGACCTTTAAACCCAATTCTGATACCACGATGATGGTAAAAAACGTTCTTTCTAGACAACAGAATGTGATTTTCAACACAAAATCGTAGTACTTTCTTTTCTATTCCCATGTGGTCTTATATCTGTGTAATCCCTCAGTGGTCCAGGTCTAAACCGGGTCTAAACCAGGTCTAAACCAGATCTAAACCAGGTCCATGGGCGTATATTAATGATGTGCTTTTTTACTATTGACACCTGTGAAAAATAAGGATCTAATTTCAGTTAGGGATGTCCTGATCCGGCTCTTTTATGAGTATCAGACAGTATTGGATTCAGTCACGTGATCTGGACTGATCCAGTTTCACACGTTTTTGCAGCATCGACGCGCTTTACTGCAGCCGTAAATCAAAACGCCGCCATGTCGCTGTGTGGGACTTTTCACGACAACAAAACAAGAGTCAAACAGCGACGCAATCGCTGCAAACAAACAGGAACCAGCAGAGCTTCACTTTAACACGACCAATTTGATTCGTCACTTACAAAAGAATCGTCCGGACGAGTTTGAGATTTAAAAGCGCAAGACGGCAAAGCGCAAAGCAACAAAGTTCCTTCCGTTCCTTAGGGTTGAATTAAAAAAGGTATTGGAATCGGAAAGACCACTCCTTAAAAAAACATGTATCAAAAAAAATCTTGATAAGATAAGATAAAATGGGACTTTACTGATCTCACAGTGAAGAAATTCAACAGTCACAGTAGCTCCAGGACAGTTTAGTGCAAAAAAGGAAAAAAAAGGAAAAAAAATCGGGACGTCTCTAGTTTCAGTATGAGTTTTAGTCTTAATTAGTGTCAGATTTTTGATAATGTTGATAAATATGGTGCACTATGTGACATAAACAGTGTGAAAAGCCTTGCTAAATGACACAACCATAAAGCAGGAATCAAACTAGCACCCAAGTCCATGGTCATTACTCATTAGCGTTTCATTTTTGATTTTTCCAGTATTTGACATTCACTGCATTACATTATTTTCATGCTTCTATTCGTTTTTACCAGTGAGTGAAGTGTCTTGCTCAAGGGCACACAAACACACAGCAGGAATCTAACCCGCGGGCTCCTGCAGGGCCTAGTCCACGGTCACAGTTAAGCCCCGTTAAATCCATAGGTCGAGTTCATAAATCTTGCTGCACTTAACCACATCCATTACACCTCTTCCTCTGCATCAATCAAACCGCTCCGAGTCCAGGGGCCGAAAGGTCTCGCAGGGGTCGCCCACCGTGACCTCTGACCTCTGACCTGCGCGGGGCCGGGGAGGCGTGGCAGGTTATCGATGAACTTGTTTTGGACGTGGCTAAAGACGCTCTCGAGGGAAAAGGTTAATGAGGAGTGAGAGGGAAGAGGATTAGAGCAGAAATGACAACAGTGTTTACAGGAAAGAAACTGCTGTTGTGGCAAGACGCTTCACCCACGTAAGTGTTATTGCCATTACTAGTTTTGTTTTGGGACTTTCTATTTCTCTCTCTATGTCTCCAGCCGCTCAGTGTGAGTCTGGATTAAAGGACAGTTCTTGGTGCTGATCTGAGAGGAGCCTGTGTGAGGCTGAGTGTTGAAATGTGTCGGTTTTGAAGCTAGTTTTGGTTCTTTCTCATTGGTTAGCGATTAGCTGCTGTAGCTCGCACACATAAACAGGCTGTTTTCTCTTCTGTTAGCGACTGTAAAGTGACTATAGTGGCCGTATATATGTTACTGGACACGCACTGATATGGAAATGAGCTGTGAACAGAGGTGTGCATTATCGGCATTTTGCAGATCGTTAATTACCGCGGCGCACACGCATTTACCGCTAAAAGCTAATAGCAATAGTTTACTTACAGAACTTTCTTTACTGGCTAGAATATCACACAAAAACACCATTATCGACTGTCTTTAAATATGACGTAAAGAGGCAGAAGAACAATAAATGTCGCCTAAATAAACCCAACTGAAAATCCAATAGACCCAAATCTAAGTTTTATAAACAACTGAAGATTTACAGTGAATTTTTACGTCATAAATATATATCGGCAGCTCCAACTCCCATTTTATCGGTATCATATCGGCCGCAGTAAAATCCAAATCGGTCGGGCCCTAGTAAGTAGTAAGTAGTAGCAGTAGTAATTGGGACCCAATATTTTCGTTGTCAGTTTTTGGTTATTTTTTGGTTTGGTCACAAAATCATTAAATAAAAAAATAGTAAATAATAAAAATCATTGTTTTTTCCCCATATCGCCCACCTGCTGCTGACAGGATGCTGTTTGCTGTTCATCAAAATAATCCAAACAGATCACTCCATGGACTCTGCTTGCTCTGCTTATAAAAGTAAAGTAAAGTAGTAGCAGTAGCAGTAGTAGCAGTAGTAGCAGTAGTAGTAGTAGTAGTAGTAGTAGTAGTAGCAGTAGCAGTAGTAGTAGTAGTAGCAGTAGTAGCAGTAGTAGTAGTAGTAGCAGTAGCAGTAGTAGTAGTAGCAGTAGCAGTAGCAGTAGCAGTAGTAGTAGTAGTAGTAGTAGTAGTAGTAGTAGTACTCGTTTCACAGTGTCCTCTGGGTAAATCTCTTGTCCTGGGGGCTGCAGTTTCTCTCATTTCCCCCTCGATCGATGCTCCGTTTGGGACACGGGCGATAAGGACTTCCCTCTCCCCCAGACATGTCCCCCGCTCGTGTGGAGCAGTGGATCAATGGACGACTAATCACCCACAGACACCGACACAACCACAGCAGGTCACACAGGCTTAACTCAGACAGGAGCAGGAGGAGGAGGAGCAGGAGGAGTATTCGTGGTAGTAGTAGTGGTGGTTCTGGAAGCTGGTGAGGTAGAATCAATAGTAGTACAGTAGAGGTAGTATATCTGTAGTAGCAGCAGTAGTAATAGTAGTAGTAGCAGTAGTAGCAGTAGTAGTAATAGTAGTAGTAGTAGTAGTAGTAGTAGTAGTAGTAGTAGTAACAGTAGCAGTAGTCGTAGAAGTACTAGAAGTAATAGTAGTAGTAGCAGTTGTAGCAGTAGAAGTAGTCGTAGAAGTACTAGTAGTATTAGTATTAGTAGTAGTAGTAGTAGCAGTAGCAGTAATAGCAGTAGTAATAGTAGTAGCAGTAGCAGTAATAGCAGTAGTAGTAGTAGTAGCTTGTAATCATAGCCTTGAAAAAAAAATCACGCTTTGATTTGATTTATTATTCGTCTGTTTCCATCTCCAAAGCTCAAAACGCTCTGCTCCACCTTATGATGTCATCATGAAGCGGTAGTTTTCAAGTTGAACAGCTCCTTTTACCTTTATTTTTTTAGTCGCGATCAACAATTCCAGGTCTGAAATGATCCGAATGATTCTAGTGAAGGTGTGTGGGGTTTAAAAACAAGGTGGAGCACTTTCTGTATCGCCGCATGACATCACGACTTGGAACAGAGCGTTTTCGGTTTGAGAGAAGAGCTGTTTTTGTGCGTTAAACACGTGTGAATGGAACAAAAACACAACTCCAGGTCCGTTTGTGATGAGGAAACAAGATTAAAACATAAAATCAGAAAATATTTTAATAATAAACGGGTAAAAAAAATGTATTTTTAAGTCAGCGGTTTCTTTTTATCCTGAAAATAAAAGTTATAAAAGTGAAGACGGGCTCCATCTGTGCAGCTGCGAGCAAACGATTTCTATAACATCTGTAATTTTCTCACGTTTACAAAGTGTTGATTAGTCTGCGCTGGCGTCGGGGTATTTTTAAATGAAATAAAATGTGTTTTCTTTTATTTTCACTGGCCCTCGGCGTCCATATTTCTGCTATTTTAATCCGGAAATGATGCCGTAAATATTCAAGGCAACACTTCGCTTCTTAGCGGCTAACGAGCTGCTCATTTGCATAAAGTCGTTAATGTGGCGTTAATTAAAGCGCCCATATTACGCTATTTTCTGACCTATGTTACAATAATGTTTCCTCATCGCTGGAAAACTACCACTTCATGACATCACAAAGTGGGACAGAGCGTTTGGAGCTTTGGAGATGTAAGTGTAAAAAATAAAAACAAAAACGCTTCAATCGTGGTTAATTTGGGGCTTAACGAGGAGAATAATCCATAAAGTCAGATAAAAGGGACAATATTAGTCGATAGCGACACTTTCTACAACGTCCTCTGAGGTGACGTGATGCTAACTGGAGGCACTGCTCTGTCTGGTTTGGTTAGATTTTAATACAATTTGAACAAGACTTGATTTAGATGGAGATACAACAGGTGAGCAGGTTTGTGATCTTAAAACAAGTTCCTCACACATAAAACTGTAATCTCAAGCTAGTTAGCGTTAGCGTTAGCATTAGCCAACAGTTTTTCACCTTTTTGTTGAAACTCAAACTCACAGGCTCCAGAAAATGTGCGGTTTAACGGTGCGCGTGGTTGTGTCCATGGAGATATGCTCCATATAGCTTTTTCCCTGGAATGTACCACAATATAGCTTTAAATTTGCTTATTATTTAATTTATAGCGGTTTTTATTAGGGCTGGCCTGAGTATCATTATGAAGTTGCTGATACGATACACGCCTCGATACAGCGAGCTTTTGATTCGATATGATATATTTCAAATCGCTTCAATAAATAAAAAATAAAGTCTAAATCATGGCTGTGATGCTTCAAGTCTTTGTTAAATCACATCTTGTGCAAAATTAATATGAAAAATGATCATTTTACTCATCAGAACAGTGAAAATGTCAAATGTGTCACATAAACGAGTTTCCTTTTTTTAAAAAAGCAACAACACTGTAGTGGTGTAACAAAATAATCAGTAAAATATACAAAAAAATGGTGATATATGGATACAGCAGCCCACGATATCAAGACTGTATCATCACATTAAAAGATATTCAATGAGAAGCGCTGATAACTAATTGTAGGTTAATTAAATACAATTCAAATACTGTCTAATGCATCACTAAAAACTAATAAAATACAATACTAAATACAATTAATCAATTAAATACTATTAACTGTATGTTTTAATCGTATTTAATTTGTTTATGTTGTTGTAAGACCCGTAAACTGGCCCCGCGCTCGTTTCCATGGTAACATACACGTTTATTATCGTACTGCGCAACAACATCTCCACGGTAAAGGACCCTCCACCCGGAAATCCATGTTTGTATTTTCGCTAAAACACTTTTTTGGTCGGTTTTGTTTTAAAGCGTGCGTCTCCATGGTAACGGCTGAGCACTCCCCCCGTAGAGACGCATGTAGTTTTGTGCGTTCTGCGGTCGTACTTACTTCCCCGCAGAGTGGCTTCAGTGACTTCGATCTCTCCTCGGGTCGGGTCCTCGTAATCCAGGTGCGGGTAGTAGCTGGCCGAGTCCGGACCCGGGTCTGGTCCCCGCCCGGGTCTCGGGTCCGGGTCTGGTTCTTGGACCGGGCTGGGGCTGGAGTAGCCGTTAGACAAAGACCCTGGGGGAGTGTCCGGGCGCTCGCGCTCGATCTGAAACACCGCCACCAACTGGAAGAGACGAGAAATGACACTGGGATTTAGATTCTAGTACTGTTCTTTGTCACTGCGTTTTACAGGGACGAAACCAGGACTAAACCAGGACTAAACCAGGACGAAACCAGGACTAAACCAGGACTAAACCAGGACTAAACCAGGACTAAACCAGGAACTAAACCAGGAACTAAACCAGGAACTAAACCAGGACTAAACCAGGACTAAACCAGGACTAAACCAGGACTAAACCAGGAACTAAACCAGGACTAAACCAGGACTAAACCAGGACTAAACCAGGACTAAACCAGGAACTAAACCAGGAACTAAACCAGGAACTAAACCAGGACTAAACCAGGACTAAACCAGGACTAAACCAGGACGAAACCAGGATGAAACCAGGACTAAACCAGGAACTAAACCAGGACGAAACCAAGACTAAACCAGGACTAAACCAGGACTAAACCAGGACTAAACCAGGAACTAAACCAGGACTAAACCAGGACTAAACCAGGACTAAACCAGGAACTAAACCAGGAACTAAACCAGGAACTAAACCAGGACTAAACCAGGACTAAACCAGGACTAAACCAGGACTAAACCAGGAACTAAACCAGGACTAAACCAGGACTAAACCAGGACTAAACCAGGAACTAAACCAGGAACTAAACCAGGAACTAAACCAGGACTAAACCAGGACTAAACCAGGACTAAACCAGGACGAAACCAGGATGAAACCAGGACTAAACCAGGAACTAAACCAGGACGAAACCAAGACTAAACCAGGACTAAACCAGGACTAAACCAGGACTAAACCAGGAACTAAACCAGGAACTAAACCAGGACTAAACCAGGACTAAACCAGGACTAAACCAGGACTAAACCAGGGACGAAACCAGGACTAAAACCAGGACTAAAACCAGGACAAAACCAGGATTAAACCAGGAACGAAACCAGGACGAAACCAGGACAAAACCAGGTCTAAACTAAGACTAAACCAGAGAGAAAACCAGTATGAGACTAAACTAGGCCTAAACCTGAACTAAAATACGACAAATACCGCAATTGATTTATTCAGTTAATGACAAATGAAAATAATGATTCTCTAAAAGCACTTTTAGTTTTTGGCTAAACTAAGGACAGGACAAATGTCAACGGAACACTACACTGAATTAATAAGACACACCGAAATACACAAAAACAAACGACGACAAAACATGAAACTTGTGCAAAGTCAATGTGGAATTAATCTATTTTAATCATCATTTGTCGAGTGCATTTCATAAAAAGATTCCTTCCACTAAATACGGAACAAAACTGGAGTGTTGTAATATCAATACTGTATTACTGTTACTGTTATTATTACTGTACTACTGCAAATTTACTTACGATTTATGGATAGTTTTCAATACTAGTTTTAGTTTCTGCTATTTCCTGTATATATTTCTCCTCATGGGGATGAATAAAGTATATCTATCTATCTATATATTTTTTACAGTTTTATTCCTGGTTTAGTCCTGATTTAGTCCTGGTTTAGTCCTGGTTTATCCCTGGTATAGTCCCTGGGTTAATCCCTGGTTTAGTCCTGGTTTAGTCCTGGTTTAGCCCTGGTTTAGTCCCTGGTTTAGTCCCTGGTTTAGTCCTGGTTTAGTCCTGGTTTAGTCCTGGTTTAGTCCCTGGTTTAGTCCTGGTTTAGTCCCTGGTTTAGTCCCTGGTTTAGTCCTGGTTTAGTCCCTGGTTTAGTCCCTGGTTTAGTCCCTGGTTTAGCCCTAGTTTAGTCCTGGTTTAGTCCCTGGTTTAGTCCCTGGTTTAGTCCTGGCTTAGTCCTGGTTTAGTCCTGGTTTGGTCCTGGTTTTGTCCTGGTTTAGTCCTGGTTTAGTCCTGGTTTGGTCCTGGTTTTGTCCTGGTTTAGTCCTGGTTTGGTCCTGGTTTTGTCCTGGTTTAGTCCTGTTTCGTCCTGGTTTATCTCTACTCTTCTCATTACCTGATGTGGAACCGAGAACAAATAATTACCAAACCAAAGTCAGAATTAGAAAAAAAAAAAGTGAAAACCTGTCACTTAAATCTGGCCTTTAAAATCGGCTCATTCGTTCTGGTCAATCTTCAGTTTAGGGTCAATAACGTCTCAGACAAACGACGACACCGAGCCGCCCAAACGCCAACGCGACCTTCCCAAGATGGCCGCCCCGCTCTGTCATAACACTGTCAAGGTGTGCGCGTCGGGCATTATCTGGGTAATCAGAAGAGACTGAAGAATGAAAACGTGTCGGGTGTGATTACAACGAGGGGCCGACACATTAATCTAAACTCTAATTGAGATTTGGCTCTGATCGCTTTTGTTTTGACGCGATGGACGGATTAAACAAGGAAACGGGCAGTTAACGAACGACAGCGAGAGGTGCAGGTTCAGAGGAAGGACTTAGTTAAACATTAGATTACCTGGTTAGTTTTAGATGGAATTTATAATCGTGTTTTTCTGTCTTGATTAGACTGAGTGACATTTTAGAGCCACAGGGTGTGACCTTCATCAGCTCCTCTCTGCACGAGTCTCAAACTGAAACTGCATCGAGATAATCATTGTCTACATCTGTCATTAAATGAATAATTCAGTTGGGGTTTGGGATTTTAGAGATTTGGTTCAGTCCTGGTTTAGCCCCAGTTTAGCCCTAGTTTAGTCCTGGTTTAGCCCTAGTTTAGTTCTAGTTTAGTCCTGGTTTAGCCCTAGTTTAGTCCTGGTTTAGTCCTGGTTTAGCCCTAGTTTAGTCCTGGTTTAGCCCTAGTTTAGTCCTGGTTCAGCCCTAGTTTAGTCCTGGTTTAGCCCTAGTTTAGTCCTGGTTTAGTCCTGGTTCAGCCCTAGTTTAGTCCTGGTTTAGTCCTGGTTCAGCCCTAGTTTAGTCCTGGTTTAGTCCTGGTTTAGCCCTAGTTTAGTCCTGGTTTAGCCCTAGTTTAGTCCTGGTTCAGCCCTGGTTTAATCCTGGTTTAGTCCTGGTTCAGTCCTGGTTTAGTCCTGGTCTAGCCCTGGTTTAGTCCTGGTTCAGTCCTGGTTTAGTCGTGGTTTAGACCCTGGTTTAGTCCTTGTTAACCCTGGTTCAGCCCTGGTTCAGTCCTGGTTCAGTCCTGGTCTAGTTCTGGTCTAGCCCTGGTTTAGTCCTGGTCTAGCCCTGGTTTAGTCCTGGTTTAGTCCTGGTCTAGCCCTGGTTTAGTCCTGGTCTAGCCCTGGTCTAGCCCTGGTTTAGTCCTGGTCTAGCCCTGGTTTAGTCCTGGTTCAGTCCTGGTTCAGTCTTGGTTCAGTCTTGGTTTAGTCCTGGTTTAGTCCTGGTCTAGCCCTGGTTTAGTCCTGGTCTAGCCCTGGTTTCCTGTATCTCATTATCACAGTTTAATCGTCCGTATTCGTCTCTTTGCTTTGGTTCTTCTTCTTGGTGATGGATTTCGTCTGCGTTTCCGCTCTTCACATCAGACCTCATCCATCACCACTTTAGATCACATCTTTTATTTCGCCTTTTCTCCTTCGATTTTTCGTTTTTTCCGTCCTTTTTTTTTTAGTTCTGTTTAGCATACATCTGTTCTGTCACCAGGAAATTGCATTGTGGGAGGTTCACGTGAGACGGGGTGAGCCGTGATCATAATCTCCAATCTGCTTTATTGTTTGTGTGATGCTAACTTAGGGCACTGCTCTGTCTGAAGCTGCGGAAAACAGGACCTTTAACATATGAACTTTTAACAGAACTGAGTTCGTAAAACATAAAACAATCACAATGTTCGGTAGAAAAATGCAATCAGTCCCTGGTTGAGTCCTGGTTTTAGTCCCTGGCCTAGGCCCCGGTCTAGAGCTGGTTTAGTCCCTGGCCTAGGCCCCGGTCTAGAGCTGGTTTAGTCCCTGGCCTAGGCCCCGGTCTAGAGCTGGTTTAGTTCCTGGTCTAGTCCCAGGCTTAGTTCCGGGATTAGCACCGGTCTCGTCCTGGTTTAGCTCTGGTTCAGTCCCCGATTCAGTCCTGTTTTAGACAAAGTTTAGTCCAGGTTTAGTCCAGGTTTGGTCCAGGTTTAGTCCAGGTTTGGTCCAGGTTTATCTCAGGTTTAGTCCAGGTTTAGTCCAGGTTTAGTCCAGGTTTAGTCCAGGTTTGGTCCAGGTTTGGTCCAGGTTTAGTCCAGGTATGTCCAGGTTCAGTTCAGCGTTAGTCCATTTTTAGTCCAGCTTTAGTCCAGCTTTAGTCCAGGTTTAGACCAGGTGTAGTCCAGTTTTAGTTCATCTTTAGTCCAGTGTTAGTCCAGCATTAGTCCAGGTTTAGTTCAGCGTTAGTCCAGGTTTAGTCCAGCGTTAGTCCAGGTTTAATCAAGGTTTAGTCAAGGTTTAGTCCAGGTTTAGTCCAGGTTTAGCCCAGGTTCAGTCTAGGTTTAGTCCAGGTTTAGCTCAGCGTTAGTCCATCTTTAGTCCTGGTTTAATCCTGGTTTAGTCCAGCGTTAGTTCATCTTTAGTCCAGGTTTGGTTCAGATTTAGTCCAGGTTTTGTCCAGGTTTAGTCCAGGTTTAGTCCAGCATTAGTCCAGCATTAGTCCAGGTTTAGTCCAGGTCTAGTCCTTCTGTAGTCTAGCTTTAGTCCAGGTTGAGTCCAGGTTTAGACCAGGTTTAGCCCGGTTTTAGCACAGGTTTAGTCCTAGTTCAGTCCAGGTTTAGTCCAGGTTTAGTCCAGGTTTTAGCAAAGGCTTAGTCCTAGTTTAGTCGAGGTTTAGCCCTGTTTTAGTCCAGGTTTAGCTGTAGTTCAGTTCCCGGTGCAGTCTGTGGTTCTGTGTTAGCCAAATCTTAGTCCAGGTTTAGTCCAGCTTTAGCCCAGGTTCAGCCCTAGTTCAGTCCTGTTTCAGTCCAGGTTTAGCCCTGGTTTACTCCTGATTTATTGGTGGTCTTAGAAATAAACCGCAATTCCCTGTTTTTCCCAGATTAATCCGCCCTGGAGGAGAAAATCCGAGTGTAAACAGCTCAGGCCGGGGTGATTGACGGGAATGCTGCGTGTGAGTCAGATTGTGCAGTGACAGTCGCTCCCGCAGACCCGTTCTCTCCGAGTCTAAAGTGTTTGTGACGCCGCACAGATGCTGCGCCGCCAAATCTGCTGACAGGGGACGGGTGCTGACGAGGGTCAAACTCAGGTGAGAAAATCTGAGTCAGCATCACACGGAAGAACGCTGACGCCGACGTTCAGCACAGGACCAACAGGGAGCACAGAGGCCTGGATTAGAGCTGGACTAGACCATGGTTTTGTCCTGGTTTAGACCCTGGATTTGTTCTAGTATAGTCCCTGGTTTGGTCCTGATTTAGTCCTGCTTTAAACCTTGTCAAGTCTTGGTTTAGTCCCTGGTTTAGCCCTAGTTCAGTCCTGGTTTAGACCCTGGTTTAGTCCTGGTTTTGCCCTGGATTTATCCCTGGTTTATCCCTGGTTTAGTCCTGGTTTTTTTCTGGTTTAGTCCCTGGCTCAGTCCTAGTTTAGTCCTGATTTAGAACAGGTTTAGTGCAGGTTGAGTCCTGTTTTAGTCCTGATTTAGTCCTTGGTTCAGTCCAGGTTCAGTCCAGGTTTAGTACCTGATTTAGTCCCTGATTTAGTCCCTGGTTCAGTCCCTGGTTTAGTCCTGATTCAGTCCTGGTTTAGTCCTGGGTTAGTCCTGGTTTAGTCTCAGGTTTAGCCCTGGTTTAGTCCTTGATTCAGTCCAGGTTCAGTCCAGTTTTAGCTCAGGTTTAGTCCCTAGTTCAGTCCTGGTTTAGTCCTGGTTTAGTTCCTAGTTTAGTCCTGGTTTAGTCCTGGTTTAGTCCCTAGTTTAGTCCTGGTTTAGTCCTGGTTTAGTCCCTAGTTTAGTCCTGGTTTAGTCCTGGTTTAGTCCTGGTTCAGTCCAGGTTCAGTCCAGGTTCAGTCCAGGTTCAGTCCAGTTTTAGCTCAGGTTTAGTCCTGGTTTAGTTCCTAGTTTAGTCCTGGTTTAGTCCTGGTTTAGTCCCTAGTTTAGTCCTGGTTTAGTCCTGGTTTAGTCCCTAGTTTAGTCCTGGTTTAGTCCTGGTTTAGTCCTGGTTCAGTCCAGGTTCAGTCCAGGTTCAGTCCAGGTTCAGTCCAGTTTTAGCTCAGGTTTAGTCCCTGGTTTAGTCCTTGGTTTAGACCTTGGTTCAGTCCAGTTTTAGTCCAGTTTTAGTTCAGTCCTTGGTTCAGTCATCATTTAATCCTAGTTTAGTCCTGGTTTAGTCCTGGTTTAGTCCTGGTTTAGTCCTCGTAATATGCGACTAGTAACACAGTGGCATATTAATCCGATAACCCAAACCGACTTCTTGAACATTTTCCCTGCTCAGAAATCAGTGGGAGTGAATCCTCGTCACGTCCCTGCAGTCGTCCCGCGTCCACAACACGGCGGCGTGAGCAGAACTGTGGCGGTTTGTACACGGCGCGCTCCTGCTCGCTGTGTTATGCTAATCTGAAACAGGGTCATATTATTCAAACGCTGGTTGACACGCGGCTGCCTCAGGTCCATATCAATTTCCCTCTCGGAGAAGGAGAAAAATAAGGCCATTTGTCTCGCAGAATGCTAATGCGACGCGGCAGAGGCTAAAGCGCGGCTAGCATCGCTCAGCCAAGGCTAACCAAGCATCTGTGAAAAGCAAAAGCAGGATAAATATTGGTCCAATGGATTTTTCAATGAATAAATGAACTGGAAAGAGTCGGGGTCTCGGGGCAAGAGTTTGGCTGAAAGAGTGAAAGAGAAAGGTGTAAACAAGAGAGAAACCGGGTCTGAAACAGGGTCAAAACAGAGAAAAACAAGGACCAAACCAGGGCCAAACAAGGACTAAACAAGGACTAAACAAGGTCTACACAAGGACTCAACCAGGACAAACCCCGGATCAAGCCAGGACAAAAACCAGGACTCACCAAGGACTCATAAAGGTCTAAACAAGGATCAAACAAGGACCAAACCAGGACTCAAAAAGGACCAAACTAGGACTCATCGAGGACCAAACCAGGACCAAAACCAGGAGTCAACCAGGACCAAGCCAGGACTCAACATAGACGAAACCAGGACTCAACAAGGACCAAGCCAGGACTCAAACCAGGACCAAAACTAGGACTCAACCAGGACCAAACCAGGACTCAACACAGACAAAACCAAGACAAAACCAAGACCAAACCAAGACTCAACGAGGATCAAACCAGGATCAAACCAAGACTCAACGAGGCTCAAACCAGGACCAAAACCAGGACTCAAAAAGGACCAAACTAGGACTCATCGAGGACCAAACCAGGACCAAAACCAGGACTCAACCAGGACCAAGCCAGGACTCAAACCAGGACCAAAACCAGGACTCAACATAGACGAAACCAGGACTCAACAAGGACCAAGCCAGGACTCAAACCAGGACCAAAACTAGGACTCAACCAGGACCAAACCAGGACTCAAACCAGGACCAAAACTAGGACTCAACCAGGACCAAACCAGGACTCAACAAGGACAAAACCAAGACAAAACCAGGACCAAACCAAGACTCAACGAGGATCAAACCAGGACCAAACCAAGACTCAACGAGGATCAAACCAGGACCAAACCAAGACTCAACGAGGATCAAACCAGGACCAAACCAAGACTCAACGAGGATCAAACCAAGACCAAAACAAGGACTCAACAAGGACAAAACCAGGAGTCAATAAGTACAAAATAAAGAACAAACAAGTACCAAAAATCAGGAAAAAACTGGGACCAATGCATGGCCGAAACAAGGACTCAACAAGGACCAAACCAGGATCAAACCAGGATTCAACAAGGACCAAAACCCGGACTCAACCAGGACTGTAGAAATAGACTGTATAAATAAGTGGACTAAGTGAGTGCGACGTCACCCATAGTTGAACAAACCAAAAAAACATTGAACTTTTTTTCAATTTCAACTGAGAGAAAAGCAGAGACGTCTTTGCCTTTTGCACAATTTTCACAAACTAAAATGAGACTA
Source organism: Odontamblyopus lacepedii (assembly GCA_034769755.1). Taxonomy (NCBI): domain Eukaryota; kingdom Metazoa; phylum Chordata; class Actinopteri; order Gobiiformes; family Gobiidae; genus Odontamblyopus; species Odontamblyopus lacepedii. Next base: position 4,259,277 of record CM068366.1, read on the forward strand.
AACCAGGACCAGAAACATATATATTTTTGTACAGCCCTAATCTATGGTACTTAAGACAAAACCTGATAAAAGTTAAAAAAGAACACAACAAATAAAAGGTATTTCATTTCACAATAAAAACTAGTTGAGTTTTTAAAGTCATTTTCAATGCAAGAAACAAATGTAAAGTGAGAAAAGTGCTTCAGGCCTTCCATAAGCTGCACATTCACACACACAACAGCCCCTTTGTCTCATCAGGAGTCACAGATCAGCAGTGAACAGCGCTCTGCCCGCGTGCCCTTGTGCAAAACATCACAGGGAGTTTGACCCTCGACCTCCTGACGCGAGGAGGAGCGAGTCAACAGCTTAAATCTGCATAGGATCAATACACTTTGCATTACATTAGCAGGATTAGAGACTAAAGTGACACTGGTAAAGAGGAGCCTTGGATTGAGCTCGATAATCTAAAAATTACTTCAGTAAACAAATCAGTTGCGTAAAACGATTCTCAAATTTTGATATGCAACCGGTAATATTAGTATTACTTGAATTTGAAAAGTTTCCAGTTTTGTCTTTCTTAAGTCCTTGGTTGAATCCTGGTTTTATGCTGCAGTCTACTGAACGTCGGTAGTCGATAAATCCGAGTCAATTCTCCCGACATCCGTTTTAAATCCATTCCACTGCAAAAGTTTGGGAAAATATGGACGCCCGAGAAAGTTTAATGTCCAAACGACTCGATCTGCATCAAACTATCCCGGGTTTGTGTCCACACTTTATAATTCTATAGTGGTTTTGTGGTTAGTCCTGGTTTACAACTAGTTAAGACCTGATTTAGTCCAGGTTTAGTCCTGGTTAATCTCTTGAAATGTCAAAATATGTGAACATAGTTTGACATTCGACATATAAATGGTGCTTTTATTCAAATACAGGTGCTGATATGATCAAAAATACCTGAGAAAAAGCATCGCGTTTGTGTCGTAAGGACAAACCGAGATTACAAAACGTTCGTGACGCTGTCCGATCAGCACCCTTCCCCACCCCCAGACATTGAGAGGAATTAAATAAAGACGATTTAACGTGTTTTCCAGGGAGAATATTTTAATTATGAACCATTTAATTCAGAATAATTAATTCGGGATTAAAAAACATCACATAAACGTGGACAGTGTGTCTTTAGACAACTGACATTAGACACATTATATGAAAAAAAAACAAAAACACATGCACATTACAAATAGACACATTTATAATATATTATCAACTTTTTAATAATAATAATTCATGAATATCTGTTTTCCTGGTGGTACATCTCAAAGAAGTTGCCTAAAAGGTTAATATTTGCACATTTTTTATCACTAAACTCATTTGTCCAACTGTTGTTCTTACTTTTTACTTACTTTTTTTTTAAATGTAACTCATCTCTTAGCGGTTTTTATGCACAAAAAGTGGAGATTTGTTGTTTGTGGAGTAAATTATGATACTTAAAAACGCCTTTGCCTTTGTGATTTGGTAAAAAATCCAAATTAAAAGCTGATATTGTGGTTTTATGTCGCAGCTCTGTGCAGTGCGAGGACAAACAGCGCCCCCTGTGTCCGTGGCCTGTCACTGCGCGCCGGCGGCACTTGTATTTTTTCGCTTTTCTTTCTTTCGTTTGCCGTTCTAATCACGCCATTTTTCACCAGCGAATCCTCATCACGTCTCACAACGCGCTTCTATTGAGACGCCTCTGCTGCCGAATCGTTCATCTCACAAACTCCGCTTCCATCCCTCCGTTTCTCCCTCTCTCTCTCTCCGTACGTCTATACTACGCTCTGCTTCTCTTCCCTTTCTCTTTCTCGTCTTTTCCCTTCACTCGCTCTGCTCAATTTCCTCCTTCTATCCTCTTTTACCCGTTTTACCCGTCCCGTTCTCTCGCAAATCTCCTCCCTTTCTCTTTCTCTCTAACCTCTCCCTCCATTCATTCTTTAATCTGTCTTTCCTTCTCTCTCTCATTTCTCTCCCTCTCTCAGTACCTCCCTTTCTCTTTTTCATCTCTCCTTTCACTCACTCTGCTCCTTTCCTCCTTCTATCCTCTTTTACCCCTTCCCTTCTCTCTCTCTACTCCTTCCTTCTCCGCTCTATCTTTCCTCTCTCTTTCCTTCCTGCCTCTCGTAATCCATCTTTTTTCTCTCTCTCTTCCTTTCTATCCCCCTTTCTCCTCCCTCCTCTGTCTCTCTCCCCCTCTTTTCTCCATCTCTTCCACTTTCTTCCTCTCCCACCTCTCATCATTCTCTCGTTCTCTCCCTCCTCTTCTCCTCCCCCTCTCCCTACCCATCCCTCTACCTTTCTCCTCTCTCTCACCCTCTCCCTCGCTCTCGACCTCCCTCTGCTTCTCCTTTAATCCATCTCTTTTCTCTCTCTTCCTCTCTAACCCCCCTCTTTCTTCTGTCTCCATCTCCCGCTCTTCCTCTCAGTCCATTTCTCTCTCTATCTCTCCCTCCCTTCCTCCCTCACCTCTCATCATTCCCTTTTTCTCTCCCTTTGCATCTTCTTTAATCCATCTCTTCTCTCTAAACCTCTAACTCCGTCTCTCTCTTCCTCTCTATCCCCCCTCTTTCTTCAGTCTCTCTCCCTCTTCCTCTAGTTCCTTTCTCTCCTCTGTGTCTCTCTCTTTCCCGCTCTCCTCTTTCCTCTCCTCCTCTCTTCTCTCTCCATTCTCGTTGTTTTGTTCACGTGAGAACAGTAGATGCATTATTCAGAGGCAGAGGGTGGGACACACATCGTTTTATACATCTATAGGCCACACACACACAGACACACACAAACATACACACACACACACACACACACACACAGACACACACAAACATACACACACACACACACACACACACATACACACAACAATTCACATATACAGACACGCAACAATACTACAGCAACACACACATAATAAATACGCAGACACATACCGACAGAGACACGCAACAGTACTACAGCAGCAAATGCACACACGTACACACACAAGTATAGCAACACACACATACACGGACGTGCAACACACAGACACACAACAATACGACTGCAACACACACACACTCTCAGACAAACACACAACTATAGCAACACACACATACACGGACGTGCAACACACAGACACACAACAATACGACTGCAACACACAAACATACACAGACAGGCAACAATACTACAGCAAAACGCACACACACTCATAGAGACACACACACACACTCACAGAGACACACACACTCACAGAGACACACACACTCACAGAGACACACACACTCACAGAGACACACACACACACTCACAGAGACACACACACACTCACAGAGACACACACACACACTCACAGAGACACACACACACACTCACAGAGACACACACACACACTCACAGAGACACACACACACACTCATAGAGACACACACACACACTCACAGAGACACACACACACACTCACAGAGACACACACACACTCACAGAGACACACACACACACTCAGAGACACACACACACACTCAGAGACACACACACACACTCACAGAGACACACACACACACACTCACAGAGACACACACACACTCACAGAGACACACACACACACTCACAGAGACACACACACACTCACAGAGACACACACACACACTCACAGAGACACACACACACACTCACAGAAAAACACACACTCACAGAGACACACACACACTCACAGAGACACACACACACACTCACAGAGACACACACACACACTCAGAGACACACACACACTCACAGAGACACACACACACACTCAGAGACACACAATAAAATATCTGCAAAATAAACCACAATAAAATCTAAAAATCTACAATCACAATACAAACTTTATTGTAAAACCTTCATTAGAATTACCAACACTTAAAAAGCGGCACTGTGTAACTTTTCTTGTGGAGATCCATCAAACGCCCGTCTCCATGGACATTATTATTACTGCTTTGTCTGGAATGTTCCACAGTACGTCTTTAACTCTTTCTATCTTCACGGAGACCAAACCGGACCAAGTTTCCGGTTCAGATCTGCGGAGAGCGTCTGTTTTTCTCTGTATTTCTGAGCTATAAAACCACCTGTGACTGAACAAACGTAAAGTAGAGCCGTTTAAAGTCACACCGTGGAACATTTTAGACAGAGGAATGGCGTATCCATGGAAACGAGCAGGTGAATAGAGCATTTTCGACACGATAAAAGGAACACGTTGATCTAAAAATGTTGCGTTTTAGCCGTTAATAGCCACGATTTTCTCACGTTTTGGCACAGTCGGGTTCCTTCTCGAGCGTAGTTTTTGTCCCTCGGTTACAGAGCGAGGCATGTCTCTGTCTGCGCCGCCTCTGTGCCGTTTAGTCACAGCCGAGGGAGGCGGGCGAGGTGTAAAAAGGCTCATTCTTCACAGATATAAACCCTAATGGAGGCCGACAGGGCCCAGGTTCAGAGACAGACCGGCTCTGAACCGTGACCGGAGGAAATCCACCTCCGAGTGTGACAAACAAATGGGAAATTAGAGTCTATTTTAAACACGGAACACTGAATCACGGCGTGTTCATAAAGACGACGGGGGCAATGGGTTAGACACGGCTCTGAAGAGAAATGAAGAGACGGGGAAACTGGGAGAAAACCGGGACTCCACCTGGGACTGAAGCGCGATAAATCAGGGGCTAAACCAGGTCTGAACCAGGACTAAATCAGAACTAAATGAGGACTAAAGAAGGACTGAACCAGGATTATATTAGGACTAAACGAAATTAAACAAGGACTAAATTAAGATTTAACCAGAATCTAAATCACGGCTGGAGCAGGGACTAAAATAGACTAAACCACAACTTAAACCAGGACCTAAACCAGGACTAAATCCGGACTAAACCAGGATTGAACCAGGATTACACCTGGGACTAAACCAAGGTAAATCCGGGGCTAAACCAGGTCTGAAACAGAACTAGATCAGAACTAAACTAAGACTAAACAAGGATTGAACCAGGATTAAATTAGGACTAAACAAGGACTAAATTAAGATTTAACCAAAACCTACATCAGGACTAGAGAAGGAACTAAAATAGGACCCAAACCACAATTTAAACCAGGACTAAATCCGGACTAAACCAGGATTAAACCAGGATTACACCTGGGACTAAACCAAGATAAATCAGGATCTAAACCAGATCTGAACCAGGACTAAATCTGAACTAAACTAGGACTAAACAAGGCTTGAACAAGGACTTGCATCAGGACTGAAGCATGGACTAAAATAGGACTAAACCAGGACTAAACCTGCAAACAAAGTGCAGTTGACGGATGATTAAAGTTTATCTGATTTTAATTTGACTTGAAATCAAAACTAAAACTGGACAAAACCAGGACTAAATCAGGACTAAATCAGGACTAAACCACAGACAGACAGACCACTGCAAATAAGACCCACACTCAGGCTGGGCAATTAATCTAATTAATTTGATTAATTCATGTTTTTAATAATCGAGATTTAGAAAAATGGTAAAATTCCACGTTGACAAAAGCAAAGACCGGGGCTCAACGACCATAGTTTTACGAGGATTCACGTGGTTCAGAGAGACGTAGTCAAGACAGGATGGCAATTGTTGTTAAATTGTGTCTATAAAGCGCTGCGGCAAACACTAAACCAGGTCTAAACCAGGTCTAAACCAGGTCTAAACCAGGACTAAACCAGGTCTAAACCAGGACTAAACCAGGACTAAACCAGGACTAAACCAAAACCAAACCAGAACTAAAAGATGACTGATCATTAACTTACCACAATAATTGCACGAGGCAGAGAATAAACTAGGCTCTAACCTAGGTCTGAGATCAGGCCTGGTTTAGGTCTAAACCAGGTCCAAACCAGGTCTAAACCAGGTCCAAACCAGGTCCAAACCAGGTCTAAACCAGGTCTAAACCAGGTCTAAACCAGGTCTAAACCAAGTCTAAACCAGGAAAAAAAAGATGAGTAACCAAGAACACACCACAAGAGCTGCACTAAACCAGGTCCAAACGGGTCTGGTTTAGGACTGAAAACAGGAGTATTTACAAAAAACAGGACTAAACCAGGACTTAACCAGGACTAAAACTAGTGCTGCCACTAACGACTAATTTTCTAACGATTAATCTCTCGACTAATTTTTCGATTAGTCGACTAATCTAAACGACTAATAAAAAAAAAGCGGTTCTAACACACACAAGTGTGTGTGTTAGATTTTACCTTGTGTGTGCTGTGCGTGCGAGTTGCAAAGGTTATTGCTGTTATGTCTGTTGTGTGTGCTCATTAAACAATGTTGAACAACGATATGCACACACAATTTCACGAGTTTGCACGAGCAGCATATGCAACGGTATGCTCATGCATCGTGGTCGTGGTCGAGAAAGAGAGAGACCAGCCAGCAGAGTGCGCACGGCAAATACTTCCTCAAGTTTGTTTTCTTTGGCGGTGCCATTATTTACCACTGCTGTTAGCCTTTGGTGAAGCCGAGGTTAGCCACCTCGGCGTCAACCCCGGATGTAGCCGCTGTCAGCAGCACCGGTGTCGGCCTCGGGCGCAGTTGCTGCCCGCGGCACCGGTGTCCGCTTCGGGTGTAGCCGCTGTTAGCCGCGCCGGTGTCCGCCTCGGGTGTAGCCGCTGTTAGCTGCGCCGGTGTCCGCCTCGGGTGTAGCCGCTGTTAGCTGCGCCGGTGTCCGCCTCGGGTGTAGCCGCTGTTAGCTGCGCCGGTGTCCGCCTCGGGTGTAGCCGCTGCCTGCCGAACCGGTGTCGGCCTCGAGTGTAGTACGACTAGTGGTGTGGAGGGGAAATACCTGATCTCAGGCAAGCAAAAGGTCTCTGGACGAGCCGTTTGAGACCAAAAATAAATAAAGGCGAATATTCGACCAAAAAAATTGTAGTCGACTCATTTTCATAATCGATTACGTCGACAACGTCGAATAATCGCGGCAGCACTAACTAAAACCAAGACTAAAACTAGGACTAAAACCGGAGTGAACCATGAGACTAAGCCAGGACTAAACCTGGACTAAAACCAGTTCTAAACCAGGTCAAAACCAGGACTAAAAAAATGAGTAACCAAGAACACACCACAAGAGCTGCGTAAAACCAGGTCTAAGTTGGTCTAGTTTAGGACAAAACATGTGTAAATCAGTCCAAAGAACAGGTCTAAACCAGAACTGAACCAGGTCTAGGCCAAGACTAACCATCACTAATCTGGGACTTAAAAAATGACTATGAATTTACCTCAAGAACTGACAAACGAAACCTGCTCTAGGTGTGAAATGAGGCGGGGCTGAGGACTCAACCAGGACTAAATCACAACTAAACCAGGTCTAAACCAGGACTAGACCAGAACTAAACCAGGACTAAACACTTGCAGTCTAATAAACCCCAGTCAGTCTCAGTTTCTTTAAGTTCCTGTTCTGTTTCGACACATTTTTGGCTCGTATTTTCCAGCATTACTCACCTGAAACTGTATTTCTTGGCAGCTCTGTGTAAACTGTAAATATCTGGGGGCCCAAGCAGGGTTAGCGTTAGCACGACGATTAGCTTACAGATGCGCCACGCACCGCGACAAGCTAACACGCTAACACGCTAACGGGATTAGCCCCATAAGCCTCCGCTGGCAAATATTTTTACACCAGGTCCAAGTGGGGCAGAATTTAGAAAGTGCAAATATAACGGAGTGTGAAATATGAGGAAATTAACACTGCAGAGAGTCAGAAACAACACAGGAATTTACACCGAAAATGGGTCAGATTTTACAGAAGTTACAAACTTTAGTGAGCCAATAAAGTTGTACAGTTGTAGGGAGTATTATATCTTACACCCTATTTTACTCGCTATAGTGTTAAAGATGCACTGTGCAGCTTTTCTGGTGGGCTTGTCTCCATGGCGATGTCATTGCTTTACTATAAATGTCCCTCAGTGTGGCATTCAAACATCTATCTCTGTGTTTTTATTGATCAAAATATCAATAAAAATAAATGCGTTCTTATTGCGCAAAGGGGTCGCCTCTCCACAGATTTGACCTGTAACTCACTTGCCTTGTTTCCGTGGAGATAGACAAATTTAATACCGTACTATGTAACATTCCAGGCAAAGCATTAACATCTCCACGGAGACAAGAAGGTGACGTGATGCACCTTGAATGGAGCAAGAGCTTTAATTCCAAAGAAAACATTCTGATATTCACAGGTTTCAAAAATTATGAAAAGCTTGGACCGTTGCCATAGTGATTAACAATTTGATTTACTTATACCAATTTTTATTTAGTTATAACAATTTTATTTAATGAACGTTGTTAATGTGATGTTTTGATTTGCTCACAGATAATTTCAGCTGTTGCATAAGCATTGGTTTAAAAAAAAAAAAAGTATGAAAAATTAGAAATAAATATTGCTCTGGCAACGCTCCGAACAATTTTATTTAATGTATTTAATGTCTTTTTATTTGCTTTATTCTTTTTGACTGTATTCATTTCTCTCGTAGCGTTGCCATAGCGATTAAGAACTCAAACCCTTCTGTCACTCGTCTGAACGTTCGTGCGACTCTGAGGAGTTTTAAACGAAGCCACAGGTCGAACATCTGGACTGTTTTAAAATGTCATTTCAACACCGAACGAACCGAGAGAAAAGAGAGAGAATATGATGAACGGAGAGAGAGAGACGAAGAGAGAGAAGGAGGGAAGGAGAGGAAGAGAGAGTGTGGAGGACAAAGCGACAGAGCTATAGAAGATAGAGAAAGAAAACAAGGAGAGACAGAGAGGGTGGGGCAGAAAGAAAGAGAACACATATTATGATGAACAGAGTGAAAGAAAGAGAGAGAATGGAAGGAGGGAGGGGTGGGAGAAGAGGAAAGAGAGACAAGGTGGGGGAGAAAGAGAGAGATAAAGGAGGGAGGGAGGGAAAGAGAGAGAAAGAAGAGGAAAGAGAGAGAGGGTGGGGGATAAAGGGAGAGGAAGGAGAGAAAGAGAAAGAGGGAGTAGAAGGCAGGGTGAGAGGGAGCGAGTGGGGTAGAAAAAAAGAGAAAAAACATTATGATGAACAGAGTGAAAAAGCAAAAGAGAGGGAGATTTAAGAGAGAGTGAGAAAGAAAGGGAGGAGGAGATAGAGAAGGAGGATAGAGACAGGGTGGGGGAGAAAGGGAGAGAAAGGAGGAAGGGAGAAAAAGAGAAGAGGAAAGAGAGAGGGAGGAGGTGGGGAGAAAGGAAGGAAAGAGAAAGAGGTTAGAAGGCAGAGAGAAAGAGAGCGAGAGGGAGTGGTAGAAAAAAATAAAGAAAAAAATTATGACTAGAGTGAAAGAGGGAAGTGTGGGAGGAGAAGAAGCGAGAGGAAGGAGGAAAGAGGAAGAGAGTGGAGGACAAAGGGACAGAGAGAGAGCGAAAGAAGGCAGCGAGAGAGAGAGAGAGAGGAAGGGAAAGAGAGAGAGGGTGGGGCAGAAAGAAAGAGAAAGCTATTATGATGTACAAAGTGAAAAAGCGAAAGACAAGAATGGAAGAGCGTGAGAAAGAAAGAGAAAGAGAGAGATGGAGAGAACGGGAGACAAGTGGGGGAGAAAAGGAGAGAGGAAGGAGGCAGGGAGAGAGAAAAAGATGATAAAAGGAGCGAGAGAAAGAAAAATAGAGGAGGGAAAAATAAAGGAGAAAAAAGCGGGTGGGAGGCGAGAATGAAAAAAAGAAAAAAAGGGCGAAGAGAGGAAGGAGGGAGGAAGGAGGGAGTGAGGGAAGCGCGCTAAGAGTCCTGGGGGAGTGAAGTGATCCAGAGGTGAGAGGAGCCACCGAGCCCCCAGCACAGACTTAATCACTGATTCTACTCCTCCGTCAGGTCTCTCCGTCTCTGAGGAGAGAGGGAAGAGGAGGAGGAGGAGAGGGGGGCAGAGTCGAGGAGAGGAGGAGAGATAGGAGACGAGAAGAGGATGAGAAAAGGGAATAGAGGAGACAGAGAGGAGAAAGGAGAGAAGGAGAGAGTAAGAGGAGAGAAAGAGAGATGAGGAGAGGAGGAAAGAGATGAGGGGAGAGAGGAAAGAAAGAGATGGAAGAGAGGGGGAGGTGAAGAACAAGAGGAGGTGAAGAAAGAATGTGGGGAAGGATGAGGAGGGAGGAAAGAAAAGATGAAAAGAGGAAAAAGGAAGAAGATGGGAAGGGAGGAAAAAAGAAAGGAGACAATAAGGAGGAGAAGAGATGGGAGAGGAGAGAAAGAAAGGGAAAATGATGGAAGAGAAGGAGGATGGAATGGATGGAGATGGGGAAGAGAGGAGGATGAGAGTGAAGGAGGAAGGAGAAAAGGAGACAAGGAGATGAGATGAGGAGGTAGAAGAGGAGGAGAGAAGAGATGGGAGAGAGGGAGGAATGGAAGGAGATGGGGAGGAGGATAATAGTGAGGGAGGAGAGAAAATGAGATGAGACAAGGAGAGAAAGGAAAAAAGATGGAAGAGAGGAAGGAAATTAATAAAGAGGAGAGAAAGAAAAAAAAGGAGGAGGTAGGAGAGGAGACATGGAGACAAGGACAGGGAAGGAGGGAATGAGGGAGGAGGAAAGAGAAGGAAAGGAGACAAGGAAAGCGGACACAAGGAGGTGAGACGAGGCAGGAAGTAAGAAAGGAGGAAAAAAGGAGAGAAAGGAAAGGGGATGGAAGGAAATGGGGAAGAGAGGAGGATAGGAGTGAGGGAGGAAGAAGAAAAGAGAAAAGGAGAGACGAGGATATGAGGGGAGGAGGTAGCAGAGAAAGGAAAGGAGATGGAAAAGAGGAAGGAGATGAATAAGAAGGAGGAGAGAAAGAAGGAAGGGGAGGAGGAAGGAGAGGAGAGAAAGAGACAAGGACAGGGAGGGAGTGAGGGAGGAGAAAAGGAGACAAGGAAGGGAGGAGATGAGATGAGAGAGGGAAGAGTAGATGATACAGGAGAGAAAGAAATGGAAAAAAGATGGAAGAGAGGGGAGGAGGGAATGGAAAGAGATGAGGAACAGAGGAAAACAGGAGTGTGGAAGGAAGGAGAAAAGAAGAGGAGACAAGGAGACAGGACGAGGGGAGGAGGTAGGAAAGGAGGAGACAAGACGAGAAGGAGAGGAGAGAAAGTAGAAAAAAGATAGAAGAAAGGAACAAAATTAATAAGAAGGAGGAGAGAAAGAAAAAAAGGGAGGAGGTAGGAGAGGAGAGAAGGAGACAAGGACAGGGAGTGAGGGAGTGAGTGAGAAGAAAAGGAGATAAGGAAAGGGGACACAAGGAGGTGAGAGGAGGTAGGAAATGAGGAGAAAGGGAGAGAAAGGAAAGGAGATGGGGAACAGAGAAGGATAAGAGAGAAGGAGGAAGGAGAAAAGAGATACAAGGAGACAAGACGAGGGAGGAGAAACATGAAAAGAGATGGAAGGAAATGAATAAGAAGGATGAGAGAAAGAAGGGAAGGGGAGGAAAAAGGAGGATAGAAGGGAGGAAGGAGAAAAGGGAAAAGGAAAGGAGACGAGAGGAAGAAACAGGGCGAGGAGGAGAGGAGAAAGGAAACGAGATGGAAGAGAGGGAGGAATGGAAGGAGATGGGGAAGAGAGGAGGATAAAAGTGAGGGCGAGAAGGAGCAAGGACAGGGAGTGAAGGAGGAGGAAAGAGAGAAGGAAAGGAGACAAGGAAAGAGGACACAAGGGGAGGTGAGACGAGGTAGGAGAGGAGGAGAGAAAGGAAAGGAGATGGGGAACAGAGGAGGACAGGAGTGAAGGAGGAAAAGAGAAAAGGAGAGACAAGGAGACGAGACGAGGAAGGGGTAGGAAAGGGGGAGACAAGACGAGAAGGAGAGGAGAGAAAGGAAAAAAGATGGACGAGAGGAAGGAAATTAATAAGAAGGAGAAATAAATGTATTGTTAAAAGTAAAAGTAATTGAATAAGGAGTGAAAGAAAGGAAGAAGGAGAGGAGGTAGGAGAGGAGAGAAGGGGACGAGGAGGGAGGGAGTGAGGGAAGAGGAAGGAGAGAAGGAGAGAGGAGAGGAGGGGGTAGCAGGTGGCGTGCTCAGGGCCGTGTGGGGAATAGAAACATGATCACTGCTGTGGCTGTTCACACTCATATTAAACACACTCAGGTCCACACGTGTAAACACACAGGAAACATCAGAAAACACAAGAAAACACAGAATTTCACTTTTCTAATGGTGGAAAGAAACAAAACGTGGAGGTTTAACGTAAATATGACGTGTTAGATTCATATTTTAAACGGTCAACGTGATCATATTCAAGATTTAACTGCAAATGTTTGTTTTTTTAATGTTCTGGTTAAGTTATAATTTTACTTCCTGGTTGGAAACAGGAAATGTATTACTGTTTATAACTGTTACCAGGCAACAAACAATGTAAACAAGAGCCAAAGATCATGTTTATTCATTAGACAATTAGACATTTGATGTTTTCAATGGCTGCACAATAACAACACTTCAGTCAGTCTAGTCATTTTTAGTCCTCGTTTAGTCCAGAGTTTAGTCCTGAGTTTAGTCCTGAGTTTAGTCCAGAGTTTAGTCCCATGTTAAATCCAGAGTTTAGTCCTGAGTTTAGTCCTGAGTTTAGTCCCATGTTAAGTCCAGAGTTTAGTCCTGAGTTTAGTCCTGAGTTCAGTCCAGAGTTTAGTCCAGAGTTTAGTCCAGAGTTTAGTCCAGAGTTTAGTCCCATGTTAAGTCCAGAGTTTAGTCATGAGTTTAGTCCTGAGTTTAGTCCAGAGTTTAGTCCCATGTTAAGTCCAGAGTTTAGTCCTGAGTTTAGTCCCATGTTAAGTCCAGAGTTTAGTCCAGAGTTTAGTCCAGAGTTTAGTCCTGAGTTTAGTCCCATGTTAAGTCCAGAGTTTAGTCCAGAGTTTAGTCCCATGTTAAGTCCAGAGTTTAGTCATGAGTTTAGTCCTGAGTTTAGTCCAGAGTTTAGTCCCATGTTAAGTCCAGAGTTTAGTCCTGAGTTTAGTCCCATGTTAAGTCCAGAGTTTAGTCCTGAGTTTAGTCCTGAGTTCAGTCCTGAGTTTAGTCCAGAGTTTAGTCCAGAGTTTAGTCCTGAGTTTAGTCCCATGTTAAGTCCAGAGTTTAGTCCTGAGTTTAGTCCTGAGTTCAGTCCAGAGTTTAGTCCAGAGTTTAGTCCCATGTTAAGTCCAGAGTTTAGTCCTGAGTTTAGTCCTGAGTTCAGTCCAGAGTTTAGTCCAGAGTTTAGTCCAGAGTTTAGTCCAGAGTTTAGTCCCATGTTAAGTCCAGAGTTTAGTCCTGAGTTTAGTCCTGAGTTTAGTCCAGAGTTTAGTCCAGAGTTTAGTCCAGAGTTTAGTCCTCGTTTAGTCCCATGTTAAGTCCAGAGTTTAGTCCTGAGTTTAGTCCAGAGTTTAGTCCTGAGTTTAGTCCAGAGTTTAGTCCAGAATTTAGTCCAGAATTTAGTCCAGAGTTTAGTCCAGAGTTTAGTCCAGAGTTTAGTCCCATGTTAAGTCCAGAGTTTAGTCCTGAGTTTAGTCCTGAGTTCAGTCCAGAGTTTAGTCCAGAGTTTAGTCCAGAGTTTAGTCCAGAGTTTAGTCCCATGTTAAGTCCAGAGTTTAGTCCTGAGTTTAGTCCTGAGTTTAGTCCAGAGTTTAGTCCAGAGTTTAGTCCAGAGTTTAGTCCTCGTTTAGTCCCATGTTAAGTCCAGAGTTTAGTCCTGAGTTTAGTCCAGAGTTTAGTCCTGAGTTTAGTCCAGAGTTTAGTCCAGAGTTTAGTCCAGAGTTTAGTCCAGAGTTTAGTCCAGAGTTTAGTCCCATGTTAAGTCCAGAGTTTAGTCCTGAGTTTAGTCCTGAGTTCAGTCCAGAGTTTAGTCCAGAGTTTAGTCCAGAGTTTAGTCCAGAGTTTAGTCCCATGTTAAGTCCAGAGTTTAGTCCTGAGTTTAGTCCAGAGTTTAGTCCAGAGTTTAGTCCAGAGTTTAGTCCTCGTTTAGTCCCATGTTAAGTCCAGAGTTTAGTCCTGAGTTTAGTCCAGAGTTTAGTCCTGAGTTTAGTCCAGAGTTTAGTCCAGAATTTAGTCCAGAATTTAGTCCAGAGTTTAGTCCAGAGTTTAGTCCAGTCAGTTTAGTCCTGAGTTTAGTCCTGAGATTAGTCCTGAGTTTAGTCCAGTCAGTTTAGTCCTTTTTTGTCCGAGTTGAGTTCTAGTTTAGTCCTGAGTTTAGTCCCGAGTTTAGTCCCTGGATTAGTCCCTGGTTCAATCCCGAGTTTAGTCCCTGGTTCAGTCCCTGGTTCAGTCCCGAGTTTAGTCCCTGGTTCAGTCCCTGGTTCAGTCCCGAGTTTAGTCCCAAATTTAGACCTTTTAGTCTCTAGTCCAGTCTAGTCTTTGGTCTAGTCCCTGGTCTAGTCTCTGGTCTAGTCTCTGGTCTAGTCCCTGATTTGGTGTAGTCCCTGGTCTAGTCCCTGGTCTAGTCTCTGGTCTAGTCTCTGGTCTAGTCCCTGATTTGGTCTAGTCCCTGGTCTAGTCCCTGATTTGGTGTAGTCCCTGGTCTAGTCCCTGATTTGGTGTAGTCCCTGGTCTAGTCCCTGATTTGGTGTAGTCCCTGGTCTAGTCCCTGATTTGGTGTAGTCCCTGGTCTAGTCCCTGATTTGGTGTAGTCCCTGGTCTAGTCCCTGATTTGGTGTAGTCCCTGGTCTAGTCCCTGATTTGGTGTAGTCCCTGGTCTAGTCCCTGATTTGGTGTAGTCCCTGGTCTAGTCCCTGATTTGGTGTAGTCCCTGGTCTAGTCCTCAGTAATTAGACAATTAGACATTTGTTTTATTTATTTAATTCCTTCACAATTACAATACTTCAGTCAGTTTAGTCCTTTTTAGTCCTGGTTTAGTCCTAAATTTAGTCCTGAATTTAGTCCTTTTTGGCCTTTTTTAGTCCCTGGTCTAGTCCCTGGTAATTAATTAGACATTTAGACATTTCCTTCCTCTAAATACACAACAAAACTGTAGCTGTAACAAAATAATTTACTAAAATAAACCAAAAAAACGCTCTTGCCGATATATCGATACAGCAGCTCACGATACCGATACTGTATTATCACAATAAACAACACAATATATCGATATTCTGACACTTTTACACACCCTTAGTCATGAAAGTACAATGTAATCAAGAGGAAAACTGATTATTCTGTTTGTTAAGCATAAATTAACCTGTGTTTTTATTTTTCAGTCTCACTCGTATTTCACAGACAGAGCAGTGCCTCCTGTTAGCTCCTCTGCAGTAAATGTCCGTTTTGCAGCGCAGACGTGAAGCAGCCGCCGCCGCCTCCTCGTACTAACACGTTTTTAGCATATTTAAGAGTGGAAACAGCGCCCCCTGTGCCGCTCCCTGTGATTTATGGAGAGTTTAGCCTTTCGCCTTTATGAGCTCGTGTAAATAATGATGCGGGGGCTCAGCTGGCGGCGCTTACCCACAATGCATCAGTGCAGGGAAGCCTCTCTCTCTCCGCACGGCTGTAAACACCAAGCTGCACCTCTGAGCCACAGTACGGAACATTTACAAGCTCCTCCGGACAAACTACTGTGATTGTTTTAATTATATCGCATTTAAAGGTGTTTATTGTCTGTTTTAATGTAGTTTCCTCGTCACAAACAGACCTGGAGTTGGGTTTTGTTTCATTCACGCATGTTTAACACACAAAAAACCTGAGTTCTTCTCTCAAACTAAAAAAAAACCCACCCTGTTCCAACTTGTGATGTCATGAAGTGGTAGTTTTCAAGTGAACAGCTCCTTTTACGCTTTGTTTAGTCAAGATTAAAACGTAAAAACTAGAGCTGTCAAAAATATCGCGTTATCAATAAGTTAAACAAAACAATTTTAACAGCTTTAATTTTTTATCGCGTGATTAACGCTCTCTGTGACTTAGTGAACTTGTTTTTTCATAAGCTGTGTCCACCGCTGGTAACGTTAGAAAACGACAGGATCCGGCTGTAACCAGGAAGCCAAACATTTTGTACGAAGCTGAGAAGTTTACTCATGTACACACAGACGCACAACTTCACTATACGAGTCCTGTCAGGTGCGCTGATTGTACTCATACGAGGAAAATACGAAGTAAAGTCCACTCCAAAACATCCGTGCTAACCTTCAATCAGGACCCTGGACAGTGGCAGGGGTTTTTCTAGTCCCTGGTTTGGTGCCTGGTTTAGTCCCTGGTTTAGTCCCCAGTTTAGTCCCCAGTTTAGTCCCCAGTTTAGTCCCCAGTTTAGTCCTGGTCCAGTCCTAGTCCAGTCCTGGTCCAATCCTGATTCAGCCCTGGTTTAGTCCTGGTTTCATCCTTGGTTTTGTCTTGGTTTAGTCCTGGTTCAGTCCTGGTTCAGTCCTGGTTCAGTCCTGGTTCAGTCCTGGCTTCGTCCCTGGTTTTGTCTTGGTTCAGTCCTAGTTTAGTCCTGGTTTCATCCCTGGTTCAGTCCTGGATTGGTTCAGTCCTAATTTAGTCCCTGCTCTGGTCCCTGCTCCAGTCCCTGGTCTAGTCCTGGTCTGGCCCTGGTCTGGTCCTGGCCCTGGTCTGGTCCTGGTCTGGTCCTAGTCTGTGATTACCCCGCTGTATTTACACGTGTGTGTGTTAAAGTCCACAGTTGTTTCCCGCCTCCTCTCCGCTCTCTCAGATGGATGTTTTCGCCTCCGGTCGTGATGTTTGAGTCGTGTAATTCACTTGTTCAGGCTGCCGCTTTCGCCCGGGCCAAATGAAGACCTAATATAGGCCACGTTTCAGCGCTCGGGGCCAAAAAAGGTGAAAAATTGTTGCTACGTGGAGTTTGTGAATGATTTTCTGCGCCTGGGGGAACCTGGATGTGCAGTGTCCATGATTCTGAATGTCACACTAATGTAAAGTCTATGAGGAACTGAACCAGGACTAGACCAGGACTGGACCAGGACTAGAACAGGGCTGGACCAGGACTAGACCAGGACTAGACCAGGGCTGGACCAGGACTAGACCAGGACTAGACCAGGGCTAGACCAGGGCTGGACCAGGGCTGGACTAGGGCTAGAACAGGACTAGACCAGGAATGAACCAAGACTGAACCAGGACTAAACCAAGACTAAACCAGGACTGAACCAGGGACTGAAGTAGGACTGAAGTAGGACTGAATCAGACTTGAACCAGGTCTGAACCAGGACTAAACGAGGGACTAATCCAGGTTTTGTGCCTGGGGAAGTGTAGATGTGCAGAGTCCATGTTCTGAACGTCACATTAAGATAAAGTACATGAGTGGAAATGTTTATGGAGGAACTGGAGGAAGTATAAAAATAGTAGTAGTACAGTAAGAAAATGTAGTAGAAATAAATAATAAAAATAGTAGTTAAAAAAACACCTTTGATATAAGTGCTGTAAGACAGAAAAGAAGCAGCAATGAACCTGAACTTCTACTAGGACTAAACCAGAACTGAACCAGGGACTAAACCAGAACTGAACCAGGGACTAAACCAGGGACGAAACCAGGGACTAGACCAGGGACTAGACCAGGAACTAGACCAGGAACTAGACCAGTAACTAGACCAGGGACTAGACCAGGGACTAAACCAGGGACTAGACCAGGGACTAGACCAGGGACTAGACCAGGGACTAGACCAGGAACTAGACCAGGAACTAGACCAGTAACTAGACCAGGAACTAGACCAAGGACTAGACCAGGGACTAAACCAGGGACTAGACCAGGGACTAAACCAGGGACTAGACCAGGGACTAGACCAGGGACTAGACTAGGAACTAGACCAGGGATTAAACCAGGAACTAGACCAGGAACTAGACCAGGGATTAAACCAGGGACGAGACCAGGGACTAAACCACAAACTAAACCCTGAACTAACAGACTAGACTAGAACTAAACCAAGACTGAATCAGGGACTTCTCCAAGACTAAACCAGGACTAAATGAGGTCTAAAGCAGGACTAAAGCTGGAACTAAACCAAGACTGAATCAGGAGTAAAACAGGTCTAAAGCGGGACTAAAGCTGGAACTAAACCAGGGACTAAACTAGAACTAAACCAAGACTGTATCAGGGACTATACCAAGCCTAAACCAGGACTAAATGAGGTCTAAAGCAGGACTAAAGCTGGAACTAAACCAGGGACTAGACTAGAACTAAACCAAGGCTCAAACAGGGACTAAACTAAGACTAAACCAGGACTAAAGCAGGTCTAAAGCAGGACTAAAGCTGGAAGTAAACCAGAGACAAAGCTAGAACTAAACCAGGATTAAACCAGGACCTACACGAGAACTAAACCAAGACTGAATCAGGGACTAAACCAGGACTAAACCAAGACTAAACCAGGACTAAAGCAGGTGTAAAGCAGGACAAAGGGACTAAACTAAGGCCAAAACCAGGACTAAACTAAGACTGAAGTAAGACTAAAGTGGGACTGGACCAAGACCATTGAACCGGGACTAAACCAAGACTGAAATGAGACTAAACCAGGGACTAAACCAGAGAGTAAACGAGGACTAAACCAGGACTAAACCAGGGACTAAACCAGAGACTAAACCAGGATTAAACGCTGCATTTTGAATACGTTAAAAGCTTTTTCTCCTCTCTTTAATGTCACTCTGCTCTCCTTTGCATAAACATATTCCAATGTGTGTTAAATCCTGCGCTCTGTAAATAAAATAAAGCGTGTTATTTTATTGTTATTTGTCCTGCGCGGTCACTCGAGCCTGATTACATCGGGTTTTCCTCGACCCGGTTTCTCTCTCCTCCCATCTCAGAACAGCAGCTCTCCAGACTGATTAAACTCAATTAGAAACACCTCCTCCTTCAGTGGAGTGGAGAGGAGGACTTCATTTAGCTCACTTTAAGTCCAGGTTTAAGTCCTGGATCAGTGCCTGGATCAGTGCCTGGTTCAGTCCCTGGTTCAGTCCCTGGTGGAGTCCTGGTTTAAGTCCTCGTTGTGTCCTGGTTTGGTACAATACAGGTCCTGATTTAGTCCTGGTTTAAATTCTGGTTTAGTCCACGTTTAGTCCCTGATTAAATTCTGGTTTAGCAGAGGTTTAGTCCTGGTTGAGTCCCAATTAAATCCTTGTTCTAGTCCTGGTTTAATCCCTGGTTTAATCCCTGGTTTAAAACAAGATTTGGTCCTAATTTAGTCCTGGTTTAGCACCAGTTTAGCTCCGGTCTAGTCACAGTTTTGTCACGGTTTAGTCCTGGTATACTACTGGATTAGTCCCTGGTTCAGCCCTGGTTTAGTCCTGGTTTAGTCCTGGTTCAGTCCTGGTTCAGTCCTGGTTCAGTCCTGGTTCAGTCCTCGTTGCAAAGTATTAGAGCAAACTGGTCATAATATTTTGGTGGTTCTGTGTCGTAGGGACTAAACTCGTGCTGGTTTTAAAGTCCCTGAAGTTTGACTTGTCCATAAACTCGACTGTTGCTTCACTGAACTGACAAATGAGTTTGGAGCCGAGCCGAGACAGAGAAGAAACATCAGAGAGATATTAAAATGTCACAACACGACATTAAGACCAGGACAAGACCAGGACTGAACCAGGACTGAACCAAGGCTGAACCAGGGCTAAACCAGGACTGAACCAGGACTGAACCAGGACTGAACCAGGACTGCGATGAGACTGGTCATATCCAGGTATTGTACCAATTCAATCCTGGTCTAGTCCTGGTTTAGTCCTGGTTCAGTCCTGGTCTAATTCTGGTTCAGTCCCAGTCTAGTTCTTGTTCAGTCCCGGTGTAGTCCTGGTTCAGTACTGGTCTAGTCCTCTTCTAGACCTGATCCAGTTGGTTCAGTCCTGTTTAAGGCCTGTTTTAGCCCTGATTCAGTCCTGTTCCTGTCCCAGTGTAGTTCTGGTTTAGCCCTGGTTTAGTCCCTGATTTAGCCCTGGTTTAGTCCCTGATTTAGCCCTGGTTTAGATCTGGTTTAGTCCCTGATTTAGCCGTGATGTAGTCTTGATTTAATCCTGTTTTAGTCCTGTTCTAGTCCTGTTCCAGTCCTGTTCCAGTCCTGTTCCTGTCCTGTTCCAGTCCTGTTCTAGTCCTGTTTTAGTCCTGTTCCAGTCCTGTTCCAGTCCTGTTCCAGTCCTGTTCCAGTCCTGTTCCAGTCCTGCTTTAGTCCTGCTTCAGTCCTGTTCTAGTCTTGGTTTAGTCTTGGTTTAGTCCTGTTCCAGTCCTGTTCCAGTCCTGCTTTAGTCCTGGCAGTGTTTGATGACTCTCTCTGTGTCAGTGTGTTTGGACGGAGCTTTTATTGGGGCTGCAGTTGATTTGTTGTTAAATATTTAATGCCCACAGCTGCTCTCACATCTGCGCTTCTCCCACTCATTATTACTCCAGACTCCGACTGGTCCAACGAACAGATCTCTGAGCGTTTCAGTGGACCACTCCACAATAACACCGTCCCCTCCCACTTCTCATACACTCAAGTGACCCGCTTATGCAGAAATTAAAGCTGCGCTGCGGAACCTTTTAGAAGACGCCCCCCCTTTCCCACCTCCATGGAGATGTCGTTGCTTTGGTTCTGTAGTTTGGATTTGTCCTTTTATTAAGTGTTTTCATCGCTAAAATTGCCTTAAAAACTTGGAATAAACCAGGACTAAACCAGGACTGAACCAGGACTGAACCAGGACTAAAGCAGGTCTAAACCAGGACTGAACCAGGACTGAACCAGGGCTAACCCAGGACGTAAATCAGGGCCTAAACCAGGACTGAATTGGGACTAAACCAGGACTAAACTAACAGCATCCTCGATGTTAGAGTAGTTGCCTCTCCACAGATTTTGACCCGTATCTTGACTCGAACATGTAAGAAATGTACAGTACTGGAGGTCCTGTTTTAGCCCTGGTTTAGTCCTGGTCCTGGTTTAGCCCTGGTTCAGTCCTGGTTTAGTCCTGGTTCAGTCCCTGGTTCAGTCCTGGTTTAGTCCTGGTTCAGTCCTGGTTCAGTCCTGGTTTAGTCCTGGTTTAGTCCCTGGTTTAGTCCTGGTTCAGTCCTGGTTCAGTCCTGGTTCAGTCCTGGTTTAGACCTGGTTCAGTCCTGGTTCAGTCCTGGTTCAGTCCTGGTCTTGTCCTGGTTTAGTCCTGGTTTAGTCCCTGGTTTAGTCCCTGGTTTAGTCCTGGTTTAGCCCATGGTTTAGTCATGGTTTAGTCCCTGGTTTAGTCCTGGTTTAGCCCATGGTTTAGTCATGGTTTAGTCCCTGGTTTAGTCCTGGTTTAGTCCATGGTTTAGTCCATGGTTCAGTCCTGGTTCAGTCCTGGTTTAGTCCTGGTTTAGTCCTGGTTTAAGCCCTGGTTTAGTCCCTGATCAGATTCAAAGACGGTGAATAAATCTTCATAAATGTTTGGATATTGTTTGTGTGAAAGACGGAGACCGCGAGGCAAAACAGCACGAGTAATAATCAGAAAATGAATTATGGAAGCCCAAGAGGAGCCGCGCGGTTCGAGCAAATGATCAGGGAATAAAACCCACAACCTCCGCACTGAGGGGCGGAGACGGGCTAACCACTCTGCCACAGGAAGAGATATGACGAAATGCCCACGACAAACCCACAGCCCCCAAGAATATTAAAGATGTGTGAACAAAATATTATGATAATCTGAAGCAAATGTGGATAAAAATAAACATTCCAACCAGGACTTAACCAGGACTAAACCAGGGACTATATCAGGACAAAACTAGGGTTAAACCATGGCTAAAACCTGGACTAAACTAGAACTAAACCAGGAGTAAAAGGACTAAATCAGGACTAAAACCAGGACTAAAACCAGGACTAAACCAGGATCTTAACCAGGGCTAAAACCTGGACTAAACTAGAACTAAACCAGGAGTAAAAGGACTAAACCAGGACTAAACCAGGACTAAACTAGGACTAAAGTAGGACCAAATATGGCTAAAACCTGGACTAAAATAGGACAAAACCAGGAGTAAATCAGGACTAAAATGGAGACTAAATCAGGGACTAAACCAGGGCTAAACCAGGGACTAAATTAGGACTGAACAAGAACTAAACCAGGACTAAACCAGGACTATACCAGGACTAAACCATGGCTAAAACCTGGACTAAAACAGGACTAAACCCGGAGTAAAAAGACTAGACAAAGAGGACTGAACCAGGACTAAATCAGGGACTAAACCAGGGATTAAACCAAGGACTAAACCATGGCTAAAACCTGGACTAAACCAGGACTAAACCAGGAGTAAAAGGACTAAACCTGGACTAAACCAGGAGTAAAAGGACTAAACCAGGACACAGGGAGAACATGCACACTCCACTCAGACAGATCAGGAATCTAACCCCCGACCTGCTTAATTAATAAATCCGAGAAAATTAAAAAATCTGACACGTTTCACTTTGCGCATCTGATAAAAAAAGCAAAAAGAAATTTCAATTCAACAGACAGAACATCCTCTGGCGTATCCTGATTTTTTAGGTAATTTTGCTGCCTACAAATTGGAAACGTCTTCGAGGCCCCCGGGTTTAGAACGGTGAAAAGAAGAGATTAATAAAAAGCAACGGAAAAAAATCAATTAATCACAAAACACAAGACGTAATGTTTGTAGCTCGAGGTGGAGACAAAGAAGTATTTTTATTATTATTAGAAATGTGCGGGAAGAAAAAGAAAAACACGTCGCACAGACAGAGCTTTAGATTAAATCAGGATTAGACAAGGATTAAAGATGGGACTGAACCAGGACTAAACCAGGACTAAACCAGGACTAAACCAGGACTAAACCAGGACTGAACCAGGACTAAACCAGGACTGAACCAGGACTGAACCAGGTCTGAACCAGGACTAAACCAGGACTGAACTAGGACTGAACCAGGACTAAACCAGGACTAAATCAGGTCTGAACCAGGACTAAACCAGGACTGAACCAGGACTAAACCAGGACTAAACCAGGACTGAACCAGGACTAAACCAGGACTGAACCAGGACTAAACCAGGACTAAACCAGGACTGAACCAGGACTAAACCAGAACTAAACCAGGACTAAACCAGGACTAAACCAGGACTGAACCAGGACTAAACCAGGACTGAACCAGGACTAAACCAGGACTAAACCAGGACTGAACCAGGACTAAACCAGAACTAAACCAGGACTAAACCAGGACTAAACCAAGGCTGAACCAGATTTGAACCAGGACTCAACAAATACTAAACCTCGTCTTACAAATAGAAGTAAACCAGGAATAAACCAGGACCAAAACAGATCCAAACTAGGACTAAATATAGATTAAACCGGGACTAAACGAAGATTAAACCAGAACTAAACAAAGATTAAACTGGGCCCACACTTGGATTAAATCTGGACTAAATTTGGACTAAATCGGGACCAAACTTGGATCAAATTGGGACCACACCTGGACTAAACTGGGACCACACTTGGACTAAATCGGGATCAAACTTGAACTAAACCAGGACCAAACTTATACTAAACCGGGACCAAACTTGGACTAAATCGGAACCAAACTTGGATTAAACCAGGACCAAACTTGGGACTAAATCGGGACCACACTTGGATTAAACCAGGACCAAACTTGGGACTAAATCGGGACCACACTTGGACTAAATCGGGAACAAACTTGGACTAAACCAGGATCAAACTTGGACTAAAACGAGACCAAACCTGGACTAAATCGGGACTAAACTTGCACTAAACCAGGACCAAACATGGACTAAATTGGGACCAAACTTGGACTAAAACGGGACCAAACAGACTAAAATGGGACCAAACTTGGACTAAAACGGGACCAAACTTGGACTAAACCAGGACCAAACATGGACTAAATTGGGACCAAATTTGGACTAAATCGGGACCAAACTTGGACTAAATTGGGACCACACTTGGACAACATTTGGACCATACTTGGAGAAAACTTGGACTAAACAGGACTGACCAAAGATCAGTGTAAAACAGTCATAAACAAAGACTAAACCAGGACTACACCAGAACCAAACCAAAAGTAAATCAAGACTAAACTTGAACCAAACCAAGATCAAAGTAGGACTAAACAATGAGTAGATTTAGCAAGTACTAAACCAGGATTTATGGGAGTAAAAAGTAAATCTGGAGTCAACAAGGAATAAACCAGGACTAAAGTTAGACCAAAGTAGGACTAAACCAGGATTAAACCAACACTAAACCAAAATTTAAGGAAACAAAATGACAAAATCAGGACTAAATTAGAAGTAAACCAGGACTAAAACTACACCAGGGCTTTCAAAACTAGGAAACAAACTAGAGAACCAAACCAGGACTAAACTTGGACCAAAGTAGGACTAAACCATTGCTAAAGAAGGACTAAACCTGGACCAAAGTAGGACTAAACCATTGCTAAAGAAGGACTAAACCTGGACCAAAGTAGGACTAAACCATTGCTAAAGAAGGACTAAACTTGGACCAAAGTAGGACTAAACCAGGACTAAACCAGGACTAAACCAAAACCAAACAAAAATTTAAAGAAATCTGGACAAAATCAGGATTAAATTAGAAGTAAACCAGGACTAGAACTACACAAACTATGAAACCAGACCAGGACTAAAGCAGGACTAAACTTGAGACCAAAGTAGGACTAAACCAGTTGCTAAAGGAGGACTAAACTTGAGACCAAAGTAGGACTAAACCAGTTGCTAAAGGAGGACTAAACTTGAGACCAAAGTAGGACTAAACCAGGACTAAACCAAAACTAAACAAAAAGTTATGGAAATCTGGACAAAATCAGGACCAAATTAGAAGTAAACCAGGACTAGAACTACACCAGGGCTTTCAAAACTGCAAAACAAACTGTAGAACCAAACCAGGACCAAAGCAGGACTAATTAGCCGAAAAACAGTTAAATTAATAAAATAATCTGGTTGTTTGATCTTTAAATCTCGGGGAGAAATGACCATAAACCATTCAAAACACACACAAGTGTCCGTCTCACACAGGCACATCTCCATACGCGTTTGACGAGCTATAGATCACGATTATGCTTTGGCTTCTCCAATCAGAGGAGCTTGAACCTTCTGCTCTTCCCTCATCAAGGCCCATTCAGACCGCGGTACAGACGCCGCACGTTGAGGCGCCAATCAAAGCGCCGGGTCAAAGCGTCAAAAGCCAATCAGGGCGCGCTCCTGTAATCACCAGCCATTCACCGCCGGTTTTATTTTTATATTTTTCCTCCGGAGGGTCGGCGTGTTTCAGATTTAGTGCTTTATGCAAGGAGACAGTGGAGATAAAATAACGCAGGGATATGCAAATGTGGGATTCTACGGGGATTTTACAAGTGTTAAGAGAATACGAGAGGTTATTGTTGTATTTTAGATGAAGGATATTATGATTCAGGGCGGCAAAGCACAGAGCGCAGAGCTGTAGATGATTTTTACTGCCTTAAAGATGTGAAAAACAGAATTAGTTCATAGTAAACAGTTTGAAAGAATAAACCAGGACTAAACCAAGACTAAACTAGGGCTAAAACAGGACTAAACCAGGGCTAAACCAGGACTAAACCAAGACTAAACTAGGGCTAAAACAGGACTAAACCAGGGCTAAACCAGGACTAAACCAAGACTAAACTAGGGCTAAAACAGGACTAAACCAGGGCTAAACCAGGACTAAACCAAGGCTAAACTAGGACTAAACCAGGGCTAAACCAGGACTAAGCAAGACTAAACTAGGGCTAAAACAGGACTAAACCAGGACTAAACCAGGACTAAAAAAGGGCTAAACCAGGGCTAAACCAGGACTAAACCAGGACTAAACCAGGACTAAACCAGGGCTAAACCAGGGCTAAGCAAGAACCAAACCAGAGCTAAACCAGGACTGAACCATGACTAAACCAGGACTAATTCAGGACTAAACCAGAGGCTAAACCAGGGCAAAGCAAGGACTAAACCAGGACTAAACCTCGACTAAACCAGAGCTAAGCAAAAACCAAACCATTACTAAACCAGGACTGATTCAGGACTAAACTAGGGGCTAAACCAGGACTAAACCAGGGCTAAACCAGGGCTAAACCAGGACTAAACCAGGACTAAACCAAGACTAAACCAGGGCTAAACCAAGACCAAATCAGGACTAAACCAAGACCAAATCAGGACTAAACCAGGACTAAACCAAGACTAAAGCGCAGGACTGAATTTCCTTTAAGACTAGAAATGTAACTTTTAAAAAGGAGTAATTCTTTTAATTAAGATAAATATTATAATTCAGAATCAGTCAAGTTTGCTGAGTTTAAAGTCTCTTATCTGCATTTTTACAGTTTTAAAACATGAAAAACAGAACTAGTTTAACTGTTTGCAGTGATCCAAAACTCTTCCTCTCTTACCTCACATTCAGAGCAGCATAATTACTCAGTTTATAAGAGCTTCTCACAACTTTCAGAGACTTATTTTGACCTCAAGAGCTGCTTATACAACACATTTAGCTCAAATATATGGGGAAAAAATCGGGTACAGGACGTTTAATTTGATGTGCAACCTTAGTTTAAAGCTCCACTGTGTAACTTCTTAGCCAAAAATAGACAAAAATAAAGCTTTTTTCCCCATCATGGATGTTATTATAACACGAGCTGAGCGTGCTTGCCTCTCCACAAGCCTTACTCTTTGTCTGCTTGTTTCCATGGCTACAATATTCCACATTATGACAAAAAAAACAAATTGATTTTCATGGAGAATGTGAACTTTGAAGTTTAAATCTCCATTGACTCAAACAGGTAACGTGCAACTTCCAGAAAGTTACATGCTTGTGTTGCTTTAAAGATGCACTATGTAACTTTTCTGGGTGCTCCACCTGCTTGTCGCCATGGAGATGTTAGTTATTGCTTTGGAATGTTCACTAGTATAGCATTACGCTTACTTTTCTTGCATTTCAATCAGTAAATCGCATGGGTTTTTACTGTAAAAGGGCTCGTCTCTCCACAGATCTGATCTTTAACCTGAAATAAAAGACGAAAAAGTTACACAGTGCAGCTTTACGTAATAAAAAAACACTCATTCCTGTACTTTTTGTCACGTATTTCTTTCTAGATCACAGCGCTTTACTTCATTTGCACAGTGAAGCGTACAAAATGGCTTCTCACCGCATCCAATTAAATACAGACGATTATTCCAAAGAGGTGTCACTCCGAGAGATAACCGAGACCAAAGACGCACTCCGCAAAGCAGAACGCGCGCTTTTCCTTGACAGATGCACAAAAAATATAAAAATAAATACTAAATCTGAGGCATGATTGCTGAAAAGGTGAGAAATTACGAGTGTGACATTTGCAAAGCAGATGAGCGGTGATAGGAGAATCGGCAGTGGTTAAAGGCAGGTGGACAGTAATTAAAGAAGTTAATTACGAAACCAGAGATGGAAGAAATGATTTGCGTCGCTCATTAAATCTTCCGTGAAATTAAGTTTTTCATTTGAGCGAGGAGGAGGAGGAGGAAGAGAAAGAGAGGAAGAGGAGTTCAGACGTGAGGTAGTGTCGTAGTTCTCGAGACCGGTCTGAGTTTCGGGACCGGCCTTGACACTGTTTTTTTACGGTCTTGATCTCGTCTCGGACTTGACCGTGTTTGAGCTCGGTCTTGATCTTGAAGGGCCTTGGACTCGGTCTTGTCTCAGTCTTGAAGGCGCTTGGACTCGGTCTTGTCTCGGTCTAGTCTCGGTCTAGTCTCGGTCTAGTCTTGGTCTAGTCTCGGTCTCACCTTGGTCTTGTCTCGGTCTTATGTCGGTCTCGTCTCGGTCTAGTCTCGGTCTTGCCTCGGTCTCATGTCGGTCTCGTCTTGGTCTCGTCTCGGTCTTGCCTCGGTCTCGTCTCAGTCTCGTCTTGGTCTTGTCACAGTCTCATCTCGGTCTTGCATCAGTCTCGTCTCAGACTCGTCTCGGTCTTGTCTCGGTCTTGCCTCGGTCTCATGTCGGTCTCGTCTCGGTTTCGGTCTCGTCACGGTCTCGTCTCGGTCTTGCATCAGTCTTGTCTCGGTCTTGTCTCGGTCTCGTCTCGGTCTTGCCTCGGTCTCATGTCGGTCTCGTCTCGGTCTCGTCTCGGTCTTGCCTCGGTCTCGTCTCAGTCTCGTCTTGGTCTTGTCACAGTCTCATCTCGGTCTTGCATCAGTCTCGTCTCAGACTCGTCTCGGTCTTGTCTCGGTCTTGCCTCGGTCTCATGTCGGTCTCGTCTCGGTTTCGGTCTCGTCACGGTCTCGTCTCGGTCTTGCATCAGTCTCGTCTCAGACTCGTCTCGGTCTTGTCACGGTCTTACCTCGGCCTCATCTCGGTCTCGTCTCGGCCTTGCATCGGTCTCGTCTTGGTCTCGCCTCGGTCTCGTCTCGGCCTAGTCTCAGTCTTGCATCGGTCTTGTCTCAGACTCGTCTCGGTCTTGTCACGGTCTCGTCTCGGTCTTGCCTCGGTCTAGTCTCGGTCTCGTCTCGGTCTCGTCTGGGTCTAAGTCTTGTAGGCGGATGTTTAACACACAATCCCTGCGTATTTAGGCTCAGTTCTTCTCTCAAACTGTAAACTGTCTGTAGTAGAAGAAAAGGTGGGACAGGTAAGACATTTAGTGGAAAATACAGTTTCCAAAGCTCTGAAAATGAGTGTGAATGAAAGTGTGCGCACTACAGGTAGGTTTGTTTGGTAGCATGTTCGTGTTAGCGTTAGCCTGTGGTGAGGGGCCTCAGCTGGAGGTTGATTTGAGGTGATTACACGTGTGTTTGTACAGAAAACACACACACTCACACATGCTTCATTAGCCCCCCGAGGACCCAGAGAAACCTATGAATATTTATACCACTGGGAGCAGGAGGGGCTGATTTAGGCCTGCTACAGTCCTGATTTAGTCCCTGCTTTAGGCCTGCTACAGACCTGGTTTAGTCTCTGCTTTAGGCCTGCTACAGTCCTGGTTTAGTCCCTGCTTTAGGCCTGCTACAGTCCTGGTACAGTCCTGGTTTAGTCCTGATATAGTCCTGCTTTAGGCCTGCTACAGTCCTGGTTTAGTCCCTGCTTTAGGCCTGCTACAGTCCTGGTTTAGTCCCTGCTTTAGGCCTGCTACAGTCCTGGTTTAGTCCCTGCTTTAGGCCTGCTACAGTCCTGGTTTAGTCCCTGCTTTAGGCCTGCTACCGTCCTACTTAAGGCCGGGTACAGTCCTGGTTTAGTCCCTGGTTTAGTCCCTGGTTTAGTCCCTGGTTTAGTCCCTGGTTTAGTGCCTGGTTTAGTGCCTGGTTTAGTGCCTGGTTTAGTGCCTGGTTTAATGCCTGGTTTAGTGCCTGGTTTAGTCCCTGGTTTAGTCCCTGGTTTAGTCCCAGGTTTGTCCTAGTTTAAATCGTGTTTGCAAGCCCCATACCAATACTAATAAAATACCAAACTAAATACAATCTATCAATTAAACACTGTCCCATTTTAACTGTGACTTTTAACTGTGTTTTAATCGTACTTAATTTGTTTATGTTGTTGTAAGGCGACTTTAGGTGTCTAGAAAGGCGCCTGATAAATAAAATGTATTATTATTTTCTACAATAATTGGAGAATGTTGCTTCAGGGAGGGCACCCGATTAGAATCACATCTCAAAATATATATAAATATTATATAATTGTATTCTGTTGTAACTTCAGAATGGAATATCCAAAACCAATTAACAACAACTGTACACATTTTTTTCCAGGGAAGCACCAAATATTCACCCAAATATTGAAAAACA
This sequence comes from Odontamblyopus lacepedii, assembly GCA_034769755.1. NCBI lineage: Eukaryota > Metazoa > Chordata > Actinopteri > Gobiiformes > Gobiidae > Odontamblyopus > Odontamblyopus lacepedii. The sequence continues at coordinate 4,288,832 of CM068366.1, forward strand.
AAAAAGTCACATTCAGCTTTCGATGGAGTGACGCAGTCTGTATTTTTGGTTTGGTGCATAATTGGAGGGGTATTTTTCTTTGCCGGTTTCTATATTATTATTATTCTTTTTCCCCACATATAATCTAATTTTTAACCCTCTGAACGTCAATGAAAAGCCCCCCAAACCGGGTATGGGATCGACTGGCCAGGCCATCGACTGGAATATTTAAAGAATATTAAACAAACATTTACTTTCTTTTAAAACATGTCTAAAACTTTATTCTAGGGTATTTATGCAATATTTTTTTAAAAACATGAAAAACGGTTTCGGTATTCGGCCAAGCATTTAATTTTCATTCGGTTTCGGCCACAAATGTTCATTTCGGATCCCTAATTTTTTCCCATGTATTTGACTAAAATGGCCCAGAAAAATGCCCCAGAAGATACTGTATAAGCAGACACTGTTCTGTATTGAGGAGGTGCGCTGTTGGCATGCCAGTTATTGTTAGCATAACCTTCATAACAAAACTCTGCTGAAAGTTCTCTGAAAGTTGTGAAAAGCTCTTATAAACTCATCGTGGTGAATAATTAAGACGCTCTGAATGCATGAGATAAGTAAGGACTAACTTTAGACAAACTGCAAACATTTTTACAATAAATTAGTTCTGTTTTCACATTTTTAAGGCAGTAAAAATCAGCTACAGCGCCTTTAATTTCGTCGTAAATCGTGAATGCTGCCGGAGAGGAGGAAGTAGCCGGCGGTGACTAATTGCAGAGAGGGCTGTTCCAGATAAAGAGGGTCTAGACGAGCGCTCGCCGTACAAATAGAACGCCATTATCTGTCATTAGCATCCGCCGCTAACACGAGACCCCCGCCGTGCTGTGGAGGGCCCTCACAATGGGACCTCTCCTGGTGATGGATGGTGGAACAGCGCCAGAACAAAAACACGAAAAACACCAAAGAACGGGGACTAAAGATAGCATCTGGTAATACAAGCACGAGAGCCAGGCACTGTAAAAACAAGACGGACATTTTAGGCACAAACGATTGAACGTAATGTCAGTTATTTGTCCAAAAGTTTGGCGCTGTACCTAACTGCTATTGGCTTAAAACGTGAAAAACAGAACTAGTTCATTTTAAATTTCAATTCATTTTAGTTTGAAGCAGTCCAATAAACATCTTAGATCCTCTAAAGTTGATAGAAACAAGTCTGAGGAACTTCCAAAAACCTTTATAAGCAACAGAGAGAAATCTGTAGAACATCTAGGGTACTTTAGCTACTATTGGGACAAGTCTGAGCAACATCCAAGATCCTCTACCTTCTGACAAACATCGTAGGTTCTCTACCTGTGACGTAGTAGCTCAGTCGAAGCCCGTGCTAGCCTAGGCACGCCCGAAAAGCCCGCACTAGCTACTTACCCGGATTCATTCATTCCGCGGCAGTTTCCTCTCCGTTTCACCACAAAATATCACTCCCGGCAATAAAATATGAATCTTATTTTCCCCAGTTCTTTTACAGGTGCAGGGACATGGCCAGGTTGTTTAATATGTTTTTCTGAATTTTCCAATATTTTATAACTTGGGTTTAGAGGTAGAAACCAGTATTAAAGTTAATTGGTTTGGGGGAGGAGCCTCGGGGGATAAAAGAGCCACTCACCCTCCCTCAGTCAGTCTGGACCTGGACCTTTACGTGGAAGGTAACTCTACAGATTATGAAGCATATTTCTGCTGTTATGTATATGCATTATACCTTTTCTTTTGTTGTTTCACTGTTTTGTACATAGCACTCTTCAAACTGCCTGCACGGGTCTGATTTGGACAAACCGCACCCGCCCGTACCGTCGTACCTCAATCCGCACCCGACCCGTTTTCCCACAGAATTGAAATAAAATTCCGATCCGACCGGCTATAAATACAAACTAACACCCGAACCGCACCCAAATGAAAATCAGTCCGAGAGCCAAAAAAGAGCCACAACTTTACACACTCATTTTCTTTTTAGCTCCTTGCGAGTCACTTCGAGCTGCAGGACATTGCATGATGCGTGGTTTGAAAATGACAGTGGCAAAGATTTCTGGGAATGTGTGCAGCAAAAACATGTGGATTTCACATTTCATCACCTTGTAAAAACAGTGGCATTTTTGCATTCCACTAAAACACAGCCCTGTTTTTTGTTCGCACACGATGTTTTGTAAACCGCAGATTAGACCCGCGCACTTCACCTGTTTCATTAAAATTTGCAGGTCTAATCCAAGGTCCTTTAGCTGCTACAGTTCAAGTCTGAGGAACATCTAAAGACCTCTAGTTATTCCTCACCTTGTGCCTTCAGAGTGTCCTAATTACTCACCACGATGGGTTTATAAGAGCTTTACACAACTTTCTGAGACCAGAGCGGAGTTTTGCAACCACGACTAGCATGCCAACGCTCATTTCCTGATTCTTGGACAATGAAATGCTTTATATTTAGATGCAGACAGTTCACAGTGGACTTATTTTGACCTCAAAAAGCTGTTTATACAATATTTCTGTACTGGAGCAAGACACAAGCATCAGTGCAAGAACTGAAGAGAGACTGAACCAGGACTAAACCACAGAACTAGACCAGGAACTGAACCTGGGACTGAACCGGGACTAAACCAGGACTAGGACAGAGTGGAGTTTTGCCATCATGGTAATGCTAACAACAACTAGCAGGCTAACTAAGCACTTCCGGAGCGCTTTGAATGGACTTATTTTGACCTCAAGTGCTGCTTATACAATATAGCTGTACTAACAAGAACTTGCATGCTAATGAGCACTTCCTGAGCGCTTTAGAATTAGATGCAGACACACTTTACTCAAATACACAGGGGAAAAAAAGCAGGTACAGCCCCTTTAATCAGCTTGGAGGTCTCAAAATCTTCACCTTGATATTGAAATCCATTATAATGAATGCTAGGCTAATCCCCAATAGTATTAATGTGGTATAAGTTTAGTTTTCTTGGTCTTTGTGTGTTATAAAAGGAAAGGCAACAGGGAGACACTTTCTCATCAACTGCAAAAACATCAAATACAGAATTTAAATTCACAGATTTCTTTCAGATCTTATGATTATGAAGCGTTTTCCCAACAGACAAGACTCCATTTTCTGTCTAAATACAAAACTTCATTCATTATTCAACGCTGTCCCATTTTTCACAGTACTTTTGCCAGACGGCACCAACAGAGCCAATCTAAAACATCAGCTAACAGTGCAATAACCATTTGGATTTATTCACTAAATCTAGCCGACGCCTACGTGAGAAACCCCGGCAAAAGATCTGTTTGCTATTAATGTTCAGATCTTGATTTAAACAGTGAAATAAAAACCCCAGGATCATGTAGCGCGGGTTAATACAAACATTTTAAGACCTGATGAGCCTCACAGCAGCAGTTACAGAGAGAGGGGAGACAGTTTTTCCAATGTAAAGTCAATTGCAGCCGGAGTCGATGGAGCCGGAAGTGTGCCCATGATCACTTCCTGTTTGGAATGTTGTGACTAGCACGTTAGTTACATCCATACAGTTTATGACAGGGGTGTCCAAACTTTTTTCATCAAAGGCCACATATTAAAAACACAGACGAGCGTGAGGACTGATCGAGGGTCAAACCTGTGAGTAATTCTGTGCTTTTCTAACAGGTTTGAATGACCCTCCAGACTTTTGCTCAGGCTCAGACCCTCAAAAGGACACACCACATTTGCTTGATGAAGGTGGATTTCAAAAACATGCAGTAAAAAGTACTGCTTACGGTAGAATGGGCCAATTCACCTGGAAGCCTGAGGGCCAAAACAGTTGGTCTAAGGTCCATAGTTTGGACATGCCTGGTTTATGGCATCAAGTCTATTCCCAAGTCTAGAAATTTTGTAGAGATGCACCGATAGCAAGTGTCAGTATTCGTACTCGTCAATGGGCTGCTGCTCTGGACTCTTGAGCTCTGGACTCCGAGCTCTGAACAGAGAAATGACCATAAAGAAAAGCACTTTAACTGTCGTGCACATTAAGCTCGGCTTTAATCACACCCGACTGTCACATAAACTATGGAAATATTTCGGACTTCATAGTTCACAAAGGATATCAGCGCAGCACTGGTGCTAATGTTGCAAAGTAACACTGCCGATTATTTGCTTGTGCAGCATTCTGACTTATTGTTTTTGACTGATTTGTTTTTTATTTCAAGTTTGTGCCAAGAAAGAAACAATAATCAAATACAAACTACATACACACTGTAAACAGAAACGCACATTTCTCAAAAATGAGTGATAAGAAGAAAGAACTTATATTAACCCACCCGTGTTCATGACATAGTTTGAAAAATGTGGTTTCTTATGTACATTGATCATGAACTTTACACATTTTTACATATAGCAAAATAAATGACATACTATGGTCATACAAACTAATAAAAATGATAACGAAGGCACAAAATTTATCGTTTATGATCGTATCAAAATAAAAAATAATAATAAAATAAAAAAATGCTTAAGAAAAGCATGTGTTTGTAAATCAAACTCAAAGTCATTTAAGAGCAGATTGGTCAAAGTGTGACCGTGGTAAAAGACAAAGTGGTAAAGTCAGGTGATTATCTAAATAAATCCTATTAGAATTATACCAAACTGTAGTGATTTCAGTAAAAACAGCCTCTGGTATCAGTCTCGTATTCGTTTTGGAAAGTTCTGTGACAGGATTACAAGCACATGGCAGGAGTCCTATATGATCCGACAAGCTGTATCTTCTTTTCTTGACATCAACCTTAGATTTGTTTATTGAGCGTAACTTTAAAACTCAAAAAACCCACCGCCAAAACCACTTCCTTTTCCGATTTTCCAACCACAACATGTAACCAGGACTGACAAACGCGATGGTGCAATTTACTCCGTCTCAAACCAGCTCGGAAAAAACAACCCGGCAGAACAAAAACACGTTTATTCTGTTACTCCATTGAGCAGGAATTCTGTCCATCACACGTGGAGAGCTGTCAGAGCGAAGAGGAGCCAAAACAACAGGAAACACTGGGTTTAAAAAGTCAATAAAGTAACTGTGAGGTGAGTTCATTGGTTTACAAGTTCACAAGAGGAAGAAGTGGAAGAAGAACTGCTTTACTCTAGCTTCAAAATAGCACTATAAAAGGTAGAACTGGAGGTAGCGATACTAAAAAAGTCACATTTTGAGAACTTCTGGACATTATTTGAATTGTCAGCAGCAAATTTGATAAAGACAAAGTGGTTTATTGAAATAACATCAACATTTTCATACCTTTTCTCTGTCCTCCACCAGATCTGCCAAAGGGTCGTCCATGTCCAAAATGCCTCCATCGCTGTATTCAAGGTGATGCGTATGAATGGAGCTGTCTCCCTGCTAAAAACGAAGACAGAAATTAGAAAAATATAACTGTATTGAGGTAGGAATGTGAAGAGGAGAGGGATCAACACTTATCGAGGTGCAAATAACTCAAAACAAATGCGTAAATGAAAACCAGAGCACAGCTGATCCTCACGTGGACTGACTCACGCTTAACTTTGACTTTTGTTTTCTCCGTTTATGCAAAGACATCACTGCAGAGCACATGTTGTTCTGATAAACAACTTTTACTGCGTGGTCACCAGGACGGAGGTGGAGAATTATGGATTTACTCAACGCGCTCTTGTTTTATGGAGGTATTTTTGTCTCATTAATATTCACAAATACACACATACAAATTGGTTTGTACGTGTGTTTTCATATCCACAAATGCAAAGTTAATATTTGTAACTTTGGTATTTACAAATAGGGTTGCAAAGGGGTGGAAAATCCTGTGAAAATTTCCAGAAAGTTTCCAGAAAAATTTCCTGTAAACTTTGGTGCAGGAATTTTGGGAATTTTCAAATTGGTAACTTTGCACAGGAATTTAGGGGAATTAATAACAATAATATAAACATTTGATTTTGTCATCAGCAGGCATGATTGAAAAAGGGTGATAATTAACACACATGACTCTGATTTATTTGTCAGAAGAATTTTATCAGTGCTTATTTCTTTTATTTCACTTCAAAATAAAACAAAAACAAAAACCTCCAGTCTCAAAAACTCAAAGCCTTATTTCTAGTTATTTCTAGTTTCTCAAGCCTTATTTTTGCTTGTTCTCCGTTCTGCCAAAAGCTTCTTCTTGAACCTCAATGTTCTCAGTGTCACTTCCTCAGTGTCTGACTCTTCTTCAGTAACTCAAAGAGCCTGAGGTTTGCTTCAACCTTTTAGTTAGTTTATTTATTTCTTTAGTCGTTCAGTCAAAACTTAGACATTACATATTACAGAACATTTAGAATTTCAATGACCAAAGGGGTTTAGGCTATTTACAAGAAAATTAGGATACCAAGCATGCAGCAATTTTTAACAAACAAAATAGTAATTAAAAAAAAAAATTTTTTTTTTTATAATTCCCAATGTATTCCTGTTAATTCCCCAAAATTCCTGAAAATTTCTGAAAATTCCCATTAAAATGTACAGCATAACTTTGAAAATTCCCAGAATTTTGCAGCCCTATTTACAAATAGATGTGTATTTGCAAATCTATCTTTTTTCACTTGCAAAAAAAGAATTTCATTTGTAAAACTGAACATTGTGTTTGTAAAATGTGATTTGCATTTGTGGATCAGCAGTTACACGAATTCATCGATTTCCGGTATGACGTCATTTTGAGACGTTCCTCCCGCACACCTCGATCCACAAACTCAGATCCACAAATAAACGTAACAGGATGTGAACACAAATACAACCTCAGGAGATAGAAATACCTCCATATTGTCTGGCTGCATTTTTACGCACACACGCTCCACACTGGATATAGAGGCTACACCACATTTGGGAATGAAGCTTTTATCAGGACCAAGGAGGATGTGGGCTGAGTTTGGTTCAGTTTGGCTTTAACTTTATGCGGACACAGCTGACTGAGGATGAGGATTTATGGTTATGCACAACACTTTATGTTTGAGACACTGTAAACGCCGCGCTCTGGAGCCTGGATACAAGTTTCACACTGTTTCTTCTTCTGTTTTGCCAGTAAGTGAGCGTCTGCAGTTACAGTTACATGGTTCAGATTATTTACACGTTGCTATGTGTGTCGTCCAGTGGCTGTGTGGGGCGTGACGAGCTCCACCGCCCATGAACTGGTCCCAGAATGGTCCTAACAATTCTAGACGGCTTTGGAAGGCAGTGCCCTCAGCGGTCACTTTGAACCCCTAAAAGGAGGCGGTACGGATCGCTTTACGCAGTGGAAACACTCAGTGGAAACACTCAGTGTTTACGCCGTTCCGTCCTGTACCGCCCTGGCCCTATGAAAAAGAGGATTATGGAACGGAAGATGGATTGCAGCAGCAAAAACTAAGTAAACAAACATGTGTGAGAGACGTTTTTGTTCCACTTAAGCACATGTCTTAGCAGGTCAATCCGGCTTGACTGCATTTGTGAGACTGGGCTGTGCCGTTTGGTTAAACGGATGTTAGAGCCCAGGTTTAGTCCCTGATTTGGTCCCTGATTTAGTCCTGGTTTAGTTCCAGTTTAGTCCCTGGTTTAGTCCCGGTTTAGTCCCTGGTTTAGTGCTGGTTTAGTTCCAGCTTAGTCCCTGGTTTAGTCCCTGGTTTAGTCCTTTTGACACAGGGTTTAGTCCAGGTTTAGTCCCTGGTTTACAACCTAGTTTAGTCCCTGGTTTAGTCCTTTTTATTCAGGGTTTCGTCTCAGGTTTAGTCCCTATTTAGTCCCAGTTTAGTCCTTGGTTTTAGTCCCTGGTTTAGTTCTTTATATTCAGGGTTTAGTCTCAGATTTAGTCTCAGGTTTAGTCCCTGGTTTAGTCCCGGTTTAGTCTCTGGTTTAGTCCCTGGTTTAGTCCTTTTGACAGAGGGTTTAGTCCAGGTTTAGTCCCAGTTTAGTCCCTGGTTTAGTCCTTTTTATTCAGGGTTTAGTGCCTGGTTTAGTCCTGGTTTAGTCCTGGTTTAGTCCCTGGTTTAGTCCCCGGTTTAGTCCCCGGTTTAGTCCCCGGTTTAGTCCCCGGTTTAGTCCCCGGTTTAGTCCTTTTTATTCAGGGTTTAGTCTCAGGGTTAGTCTCGGTTTAGTTCTGGTTTAGACCCAGTTTAGTCCCTAGTTTATTCCCTGGTTTAGTCCTGATTTTTTTCTCACTAGTCTAAGGCCTGAATTAGTCTTGTTTCATTCCTGCTTTAGTCCTGACAGTTCTGGAATTGTCAGTAGGAATATCCCACAGTATGGCGTTAACTATCTCCATGGCCAAGTTACAGGTCAGAACTGTGGAGAGGCGATCCCACTCACCGCATAGACCGCATATATTTCAATGGCATTTTTGAGCAATAAAAACACATAAAAAAATCTAATAAATGTAAAAAATAAATAATATATATAAAAAAAAATTAATAATCATCACATTGTCATGGAGACAAGCAGTTGACAGAAAAGTTACATAGAGCACCTTAAAATAATAATAATAATAATGATAATAAAAAATAAGAGCAACCAGTTCCAAAAATCTGCCTAGCAACAGTTTCTCCTCATTTCCTATTGGACGGGAGCCAGAGTTAAAGTGGTTTAGCTCGTTAGCGCCAAATGGAAAGAGATGTGGCAGCGGTGGTTTGTGGAAAAACTGGCCCGACTTGATAAACTGCTGATGAGTTCATGAAGTTCATAACGCGGACAAGTGACGATGATGTGAAAACAAAAGGAGGAGAGACGGTCACATAAAACCGGGATTATTATTGTTACAGCGGCGAGACACGAGCGGTGACTAAATAACATTATCTAACAGCTACTTTGTTCATTTAGAAATACAACAGTGTTCTCACGGCACTAAAAACACCAGGTTCCATTGTGGTCCGTGGGCGTATACGAGTCTCTGTGCTCTTAGACAGCAAAAGATACTTCGAAAGACGTTCAGGAAAACCTCAATTCTGTCCGACTTTAGTATCGATATCTACGAAAAATGAGGATCTAGTTTCAAGATTACCAGTTTTAGTGTTTGGGTTTAGATACTTTTGACAACCCGAGTTCATTTGAGAGAAGACTGAAAGCTGAACTGCTGAAATAACCCAAGAATCTTTATTTTTTAAAGAAATCTCGTGTTGAACCTCCTCGTTATTTGTTTGGTAAAGTTCTTTTAAATCGCAGCAACGTTTGGGGTTCCGTAATTCTGCAAGTTTAACGCTATGTTTATGGACATTCTAGACAAAACCATATGATCCACGCTGTAAAAGTCGCCTGGTGCACGTTTACAGCACTGTTATTACCACGCATTGCTTTCTTTTTTTCACTAATTATATAAAAAATTACAATTAAAAGATACTAGGGGCGTAACGATATCCAAGTCTCACGATACGTCATTGTCACGGTACAATATTTATTGCGATATCGTGGGAAAGCTCATGATATTATGATATTCTACATAATAACAAGTAGGGGTGTAAGAAAAAAAATCTATTTAGTGACACATATTGTGATACTTCATTGTGCAATTCTCAAATCGATTCAAACTGCATCAGAATCGATTCTTTAAATAATATTTTTCACTAAAATTCATTAGTTGCATTCACTGTTCTGATTATTTAACACAATTTGGTTCTCGTGAAGGTGTAGTTGACAATATTATTAGAAGTAATTATTGATAAATTGCAATATATCATCCACTGTGTTGGTATTGTGACATATCGTGATACCGTCAACATTGGTACATTTATTGTCATTAGGGATGGAACGAAATCCAAATCTCTCTAGACCAGATTTTCACCATAAACTTCTCACCGAACCAGATTTATTACAATATTTTGTGGCGAATCTGCGACTTTTGGCTCTAAAACTGCTTCACAGACTTAATCTCAAGAATGAAGATGTCAAAGTGCTTAGAACAGTTATTTCTTCATGTCGTCTGCACTGAAACGGAGCAAAGGATCATGGTCTATGTAGTTCCCTCTGTGTTTTTTTAAGCTATTTCTGCATCAGAACTGTTCATTTAAGCAAAGAGACTTGGGATTCGATATATCGTGATGCTTCACGATATTATTGTGAGACCGTTGACCAGACAATATCACCAGATTTACGTTATTGGTACGTCCCTAAAAGACACCAAACGTCCAATTCAAGAATATATTTGTCGAGCTCTAAACTACAGGGTCAGAGCAGCTTTAACACAGAATGGAGACACAGGGAGGGCATCTGACACACAGGGACATGACTACAGAATTAGTGATATGATAAATGTGACCCCTCATACTCGTATCTCTCTGCAGTTGGCAAAAGCGCTTTAATTTACTCCACAACTTTGCCGTAGTGTGCACTTCTGCTGCCAAAACTCTGAGCCAAGAAACTAATACAACTTTTAATAACTTCTCATTTTAGGCTTGTTTGAATCAATGAATTATGCATCACATTTTTCCTCATAGTTTTCAATTACAATTTCAATAAACCGACACCGGGTTAAGATAAATAAAAATGGATTTCATTACTAAAGGTTCGTTATTTCTTTGTCTAGAATGTTCCGCAGTGTGGCATTAAACCTTTCTATCTCCACGGGGACCGAACCAGACCAAGTTACAGGTCGGATCTGTGGAGAGGCGACCCCGCTCACAGTCAGAATGTCTGTTTTTCTAGGTATTTTTAAGCTGAAAAACCAGCTGTGATTGAATAAACGTAAAGTTGAGCCGGTTTAAAGTCACAGCGTGGAACATTCCAGGCAGAGCAATGGCGTATCCATAGAAACGAGCGCGTGAGGGACCCCCAAATCAAAAAGGTTCACGGTGCAGCTTTAAAATCACGGTACGTAACACGGTACGTTCTATGGAAAAAGAAAGTTTAAAATCGTCCTTCAGAACTTTCTCCATGGCGACGGACAAGTTTAATGCCATACTGCGGGATATTATAACCAAAGGAACAGCGTTTTTGTGAAAAACGAGCAAAAGGAGTCAGGTTTGTGGAGATGCAAGCCCTCTCTCACGGTAAGGACGCATGTTTTTCTATGTTTTTCACTGCAATAAAAAGAAAAAAATAGGAAAAACCTTTATGCTGCTTTTATTTTTGTCTATATTTACACAAAAAAGTTACATACTGCGGCTTTAATTTCACGAACATAAACAAAAGAGTTTTAATCCTTGCCATTTAACACCAAAAAAAGAGTAACTATGGTATTATAATGTTGTTACCTCCTCAAAAAACAGACCTGGAGTTGTGTTTTGTTTCATTCACACATGTTTGTAGGAATCCTGGTTTGCTCTGTTCCACCTTGTGATGTCACAAAGTGGTAGTTTTCAAGTGAACAGCTCCTTTTTACCTTTAGTTCAGTAGAGATGGGTGATTCCAGGGCTGAAATGAGCCAAATTATTGTCGAAAATGAAGGATTGTGGAGAGTAAAACCACAGTTGAGCACTTTTTGTATCACCGCATGACATCACAAGGTGGAACGGGGCGTTTTCAGGCTGAGAGAAGAGCCCAGCCTGAATAAATACGCAGGAATTGTGTTTTTAAACATGTGTGAATGAGACAAAACACATCTCCAGGTCTGTTTGCCATGAGAACTGTGCATTTTTACCCCTCATTTTCGTCCTTCTGGCAGGTCTAAAAATAGCCCCTGCAGCCACTGTCCACTGCTGTGTCCCACTGCCAGCCCGTTTCCCACAATGCCGCTCTTCTGATTAAAATGCCCTGGTGGTGATTTCCTTTCATTGACCGTTCTAATTAGTCTGTGGCACTAGACGCCGACTCAGCGCTCTGCATCGGCCGCGGGGACAGTGACAGGCTTATAGGAGGAGAATTTATAGTATCGCCGGGAGGGACAGAGGAGTTTTTCCTGTTTTAGACGCATCTATTCGCGGGGTTTCGGCTTCCTGTTATGCGTAGGTGACGTTTTGACGGCTTTTCACAATTCAAAACATATAATATTTTGTTTATAACACTTTAAACTAGCATTACATTATATTGGAAAAGCATATTTGACATTTTGTGCTTATAAAATCATTAAAACCAGATCCAAAACTCGGTCTCTTTGGAGTGAAGTCGGCAGCTGTTCAACTATCAAACCCTCAAATCAATATGGTACGTTTTGGTTAATCTTGTTAAACTGGAAACAAAAAACAACCTCAACTCATTCGATCTTAATAAAAGACGTTATGAAATATCTATAATTCACAAAAATAAGGTTCTTACTCAAGGGAAATGTGACAGTACCGTAAAATAACAAATAAAGAGATGCAGCGTTTGTTCGGTTACAGGCCGCCGCTCCGACACTGGCGTCTAACTGTCGGAGTGTCGTCGTGTCCGTTTGTTAGCAAACGTTCTGCACTACGACTTTTTCCCCCTATGGTCGGAGCGGCGGCACATTCCCGTTTTTTTTCAACGTCATTCTGACATGTGATTATTAAGTTTATTATTGAGGACTGCGCTCGTTTCAGGGCCAGATTTTCACGGACTGGTTAAATCCTGTTGTAGTCCTGTTTTAGACCTGGTTTAGTCCTGGTTTGAATCTGGCTTAGTCCTGGTTTAGACCTGGTTTAGACCTGGTTTAGACCTGGTTTAGTCCTGGTTTGAATCTGGCTTAGTCCTGGTTTAGACCTGGTTTAGACCTGGTTTAGACCTGGTTTGAGTCCTGATTTTAGTCCTGATTTTAGTCCTGGTTTAGTTTTAGACATGGTTTAGTCCTGTTTTAGACCTGGTTTAGTCCTGGTTTAGACCTGGTTTAGTCCTGCTATAGACCTGGTTTAGTCCTGGTTTAGATCTGGCTTAGTCCTGGTTTAGTCCTGGTTTAGACCTGGTTTAGATCTGGTTTGTCCTGATTTTAGTCCTGGTTTAGTTTCAGATCTGGTTTAGTCCTGGTTTAGATCTGGTTTAGACCTGGTTTTAGTCCTGCTATAGACCTGGTTTAGTCCTGGTTTAGATCTGGCTTAGTCCTGGTTTAGTCCTGGTTTAGACCTGGTTTAGATCTGGTTTGTCCTGATTTTAGTCCTGGTTTAGTTTCAGATCTGGTTTAGTCCTGGTTTAGATCTGGTTTAGACCTGGTTTTAGTCCTGCTATAGACCTGGTTTAGTCCTGGTTTAAAAAGCAGGTCTATGCCAGGACTAAACCAGGTCTGAACCAAGACTAAACCAGGTCTAAACCAGGACTAAACCAGGTCTAAACCAGGACTAAACCAGGACTAAGCCAGATTTAAACCAGGACTAAACCAGGACTAAGCCAGATTTAAACCAGGACTAAACCAGGTCTAAACCAGGACTAAACCAGGACTAAGCCAGATTTAAACCAGGACTAAACCAGGTCTAAACCAGGACTAAACCAGGACTAAGCCAGATTTAAACCAGCACTAAACCAGGTCTAAACCAGGACTAAACCAGGACTAAGCCAGATTTAAACCAGGACTAAACCAGGTCTAAACCAACGCACCTCCTCAAGAATAAAAAGTGTCAGAATGGGGGATGAACCCAGTTTATTAGTTTCAATCACTTAACAGACCAGGCGGCGATTTGGGGCGACAAAAATCTTGTTCAGCAAAACTGGGAAAATCTGGTCCTCAAATTCTTTTAATCAGTTTGACGATAATTTAGTTTTTACGGCACAGCTTCCCTCTCCCGCCACAGCAGCCACGGCCAAACACCCGGCTTATTTTTGCACCAATCTCTCGCTCTCCTGGGGTCGACAGAGAAACGTCTGGCGGCTGCTTCTCCCCGAGTTTTCCTCTGCATATTTTACCACAGAAAGTTTCCATTTTAAGCCGTGTTTTTGTATTTTTTTTCCGCAGCACCGGAGCCACACCGGCGACAAACAAAAAGCAAAACAAAACAGATGAAGAAGAAAAACGTGCAGCGTCAGTGGTCACTTTTTTTTTTTTAATATATTACCCGGCGCTTAATTGTAACCCGGCTCTTATTTGGTATTTTACAGTATTTTCTCCGACTGCGCAACAATTTATAAATTTATACAACTTCACAAATGTGTAAAACTGAGCTGAAAAACATGTTATGATGAATCCTCTTGTTCACTGGTTTTTTGGTCTGGTTTTGTTTTATTTTAAAATCTATGTCATATTGTATATGACATATATATACTTGATTTATGGAAAAAAAATCAATACAGAGAATTATATAAAAAAATTTAAAAAAAGGTAAATTGCTGATTGGATGAATGTTGTCCATACTATTTATATTATGGAAAAACTAATATTTTATTTATTTATAACAAATTTGACAATTATTGGAAAACTTGGACACTGTTTGTTGCCCCGTTTAGATCAGATTTTAACTTATTGTGACCAGATGAAACATTACATTTTTATGTATTTATTAATATAGATTTTAATGTGTTAAGAATGATGTTAATAATGATGTTGTTAATAATGTTGTTAATAATTATGTTGTTAATAATTATGTCAACAATGTTGTTGTTGTAAGTAATTATGTTGTTAATAATGTTAATGAAGTTGTTAATAATGCTGTTGTTAATAAAGTTAATGATGTTAATGATGTTAACAATGTTGTTCCTCCTCCTCCTCGCCCTGCTCTTCCCCACCTTGGTAGCTGTGGTCATACTGAACTGGCCCACGGGCCTGGACATCTATAGCCTGTCCGTCCATGGGAGTGGATCCCTCCTTCACTGTAGTTCTCCCCGAGGTTTCTTCTTTTTCCCAGGACCCTGGGTTTTTTGGAGTTTTTCCTTGCTGAGAAGGAGGGTCTAAGGACAGGGGATGACTGGACAATGTTTCATTTGCTGCTTTACATGAATGTTGTTTTTTTTTTCCCTGTTTTGATATGTCTGTGTGTATGTTTGGCTTATCCAAATCTTGGAACGCCCTTAGAGGCTACTGTTGTTGCGATTTTGGGCGCTACAAAATAAATTGAATTGAATTGAATTGAATTGAAAATAAATTGAATTGAATTGAATTGTTGTTAATAATGATGTTAATAATTGTTATTAATAATAATGTTGTTAATTATGTTAATGTTGTTAGTAATTATGTTGTTAATAATGTAATGATGTTTTTCATAATGTTGTTGTTAATGTACTTTTTAAATGTATTTATTTTTTGTTCAAACTTGATAATTCTTGTAATACACAACTGCTTTTAAAATTCTGTCATATTTTTTGGGACGCTCTGTATTTTTAGCATAAACACACACGTCACTGTATAAATTTAAGACACATAAAACTAAAGCCATGCTGCGGAACATTCAAAGCAATAACAGTGGCGTGGAAACATGGAGCAGTAAAGTTCCCCAGTGGCCCTTTAAAGCCCGTCCTTCTTTCAGCCGTCAGTCTCCCCTCCCCGGGCGCTCCTCCCTCGGCCTCGTGCACTCGTCGGCGGCTCTTGGCGGCGCGATAAGCCCCTCTCCTGTCACCGGCCCCGACCCGCCCATCACTCAGCGCCACAATGGCCGCCGCGCGCTCTGAATGTCCCGGAAGACGCGGCGACACCGGGCGGGCGAGCTCCCCCCGCCTGCCCGCGGAGATACCGGCCAAGCGGAGGTGACGGCTTTTGTACCGGCGAGAGGGGCCCGAGCCAGGACGGACGGCGAGGGAGAGCGGCGGCACCTATCACCACGGGACAGCGAGCAAACAGGAGCCCGAGAGAAGAGAGTGATTATTAAAAGGTCAACGCCACAAAATGATTAATGTGGGAGAGGGAGGAAGAGAGAGGGAGGACTGTAGAGAAAGAGAGATGGAGGAGGGACACACCAAGAGACAGAGAGAGAGACAGAAACGCAGAGAGAGAGTGACAGAGAGACACAGAGAGAGATAGACAGAGGGGGGGAGAGAGAGAAAGAAACAAGAGCGAGAGTGTAAGGCACAGAGAGAGAGAGAGAGAAAGGGAAAGAGAGGGTGAAAAGGGAGAGTGAGATACAAAGACACAGTAAAGCAGAAAGAGGGACACAGAGCGAGAGAAATAGAAGGGGGTCAGGAGAGAGAGGGACAGAGAGAGAAAGGGAGAAAAAGAGAGAGAGAAAAAACAGAGGGAAAGAGAAAGAGAGAGCAACAGAGAGGGAGAGAGAGAGAAAAGAGAGAGAGAGAAAATGAAGAAGCGATGGAGAGAGAGATAAAGAGAGACTGAGAGAGAGAGGTAAATTAGTAAACACTGAGGATCACCACTCTGCCACAGTGACACAAAAACACAGGCAAACACTTCAGACAGAACTGTCCTCAGGCCAGAACGGTGCCGGTTCCTTCACCACTTCCTCTGGGAACCAAAGTTCAAACCGTTTAAGTGAACCCAGAACATATCATGGAAAGAGGGCGTGGGCTTTGTCACTAAATAAAAACAAGTCCATACGAAGGTGGATGTCAGAGCACAGAAAATAACAATATGGATAATGTGCCTTTTCTGGTGCTGCTGTCGAGCTTCTATTGAAATTCTGTTGACGTCCATATGACCAACAAATGGTCTCCTCCGCTGACACTGCACAATCTTCACGTCCCTTTTCTCTGGCAGATTTCCATGGATGCAGATTCTACACACTTTTCTTCGTTTATTTTAACCAACTTTTTGGTTCCCGAACGCTCTGATTTTCACCGTGAAAACGCCGTCAGCCGGTTCGAGATTAGGTGCGGGAAGCGGCACCGGCGCCGTTCTCCGTCGGCCTGAAAGCGTCTTCAGAGAGATCAGGAGTCTAACCCACAACCTCAACAAAACAAATAAAGGCTATGTCCAAATATGGAGGCCACAGTCAGGGATGGACAGAGGTAGGGCTGAAACGATTCATCGAGTTAATCGATTAAATCGATTAGAAAAATGCATCGATTATTTATTTTTTGCCTCGATGCTTCGTTTTATTTTCATACGCTCGGCGATGGCCGGAACCTTTTGTGGTAGAGGTAAAGTTTCCGCACGACCACTGCACTTCACTGTACACACAACAGCACGGCGCCCATGGATGTGTAATAAGAGCAGAACCTCCTCCTCTAAGAGGGAACGTGAGCTGGGTTTAGACCGTCGTGAGACAGGTTAGTTTTACCCTACTGATGATGTGTTGTTGCAATAGTAATAGGGAACACTCCTCATCGAGTGCGCGGTACGCTCACGCCGCATCTCCGGTACGCCGCCCGCGGTACGCTCCGGTACGCAGTATACCATCTGCCAGAACCAGGAGTGCGCGGTACGCTCCGGTACGCCGTGCCCCCCGCATCTCCCGTACGCCGCGCACTCTGCGCGTGGATTGTGTCTTGTCGCGTACACTCCGTGGACCGCGCTTCCTCCTGTGCCTCTAAACCAGAACTCACACCAGGACTAAACCAGGTCTAAAGCAGGTCTAAACCAGGTCTAAACCAGATCTAAAACCAGGACTAATCCAGGTCTAAAACCAAACAAGAATTTGCAGGAGTTGGTTGCTACATTTATGTAGTTTTAAAAATCATGACGATATCAAGTAATACAAAATATTCAGATTACGTTACTCACTTTAAGTAATTTAATTTGAATACGTCACAAACTACATTTTGGGGTCTGTAATCTAATCTGTAGGGGAACATTTTAAAAGTCACCTTCTCCACACTGATGCTCCAACATGTAAACAGAAAGCCCCGTACATTACATCAAGTGGATAAGAAACCGCGACGTAAGTCAACCTTAGCCCAGTGATAATTATGTTTTTCATGTCCAAAACACGTGTATCTGTCAGTGCAGGTGGTGTGGACTTAACATGTGCAAAGTAGACACGACAATAACAAACGATTACTCGATTATTCGAACAAAATAATCGACAGAATAATCGATTACTGTAATAATCGATAGCTGCAGCCCTAGACAGAGGGATGGATGGAGGGATCAGATATCGGCCTCCAAATATCGGTTCAGTCGATATCCTGTTTGGACACATGAATCGATGTAATAAGAGAATTTACTGGCTCAGAAAGTGTCATAATCTTTTAACTTTTATTTACACAAATTTGGAATCAATTTTGCCTTATTTTATTTTAGTTTAGAGGAAATAAATGCCGTTTTCAGTCTCTGCTCTGGTATCGGTTAATATCGGGTATAAGTCATAGCATCAAAATCAGTATTAGAGTTGAAAAAGCCGGATCAGTGCCTCCCTAATAGTCCGTTTGAAAAGGTGAACTTGTGGCGTGTTATATTTCCTCTTCTAACACTTGCTTTCGTTTTACAATACTGACTTAACCGTGGGCCTGTTTTTTGGGGTCGGGATTTATTGTGTTGACGTTTTCTTTGCACTTCTGGGAAATTTGTGCTAATTTTTAGGCGTTACGATTTGAGCTGTAAAAGTTTGAATAAATCACTTCTAGGACTCATTACAGATGCAAACTAAAGTGCATTCCTCATGTAACTTCCCTGGCTTTTCTTCAGGTGTCATTACTTTGCCTCAAATGTTTCACAGTACGGCATTAAATTTCTACTTTCTATCTTCGTTACAAGTCAGATCTGTGGAAAGGCGACGCCGCTCACACTCAGAATGTTGTTATTCTAGCAATAAATCCACCTGTAATTGAATAAATGTAAAGTAGAGCATTTAGAATAGTTTTTGTGGAATAAATCTTGGGGGTTTTGTGTTTTAGTTTCAGTTTTATTGTTATTATCGTCTTATATTCACTTCATAAATATACAGATCTTGAATTTTTATCATTTTTTTAATCTTAACTGTACAGATTTACAAACGATTTCATAATTTTGTGAGCGCAGTATCTCGTGTTAGTTTGCACGAGCAGGTAGCCTCAAAAATGTCACTCCGTCGCATAACATTCTCCTCTGGTCTTATCTAAAACAATCAGACCTTTCACTATCACAAACCATGGGAAATATGTCATTTCTATTCACGGACGTCCCTGTATCTGCAAAGTGTTTCCAGCTTATAACAAAATGAAGCCAGTCGATATAACTTCCCTCTGCGATTACAGGTCACACAGGATGTCAATCAAAATATTTCAGGCTGCAGGCAGGGTTGTCAAAAGTGGAAAAATTCAGATACTAATCCCGAAACTAGATACTCATTTTACGCAGGTGTCAGTGCCAATAAAGAAGTCCCACTGACAGGACAGAAATGAAGCTTTCTGAATGATCCTGAGCTGTATCAGAACAAGTATAAGAGCACACAGACTAGTATATGCCCATGGACCTGGTTTAGACCTGGTTTAGACCTGGTTTAGACCTGGTTTGGACCTGGTTTGGACCTGGTTTGGACCTGGTTTAGACCTGGTTTGGACCTGGTTTGGACCTGGTTTAGACCTGGTTTGGACCTGGTTTGGACCTGGTTTGGACTATAGCTAGGTTGACCAGATGTCCCTATTTACCCGGGACAGTCCCAGTTTTGTGCCCTGTGTCCCCTGTCCCAGCAGATTTATCCAAAACCACTGATTTGTTCCAGTTTTATAAAAGAAATGTCCCATGTGTCCATATTTTTGACTAATCTGATCCCTGCCAACAGTAAAGAGAGACATAAATTGTTATTTGTTTAGGTAAAATACGGAAAATCTGCTTAAAAACGACCAAAACACAAATAAAACGTAACTGTATTGACTCACATGATATGAATGGTCTCTGTAGAACAATTTTTCTTAATCTCTACGCCCCCGGACCTGGTTTACACCTGGTTTGGACCTGGTTTAGACCTGGTTTAGACCTGGTTTAGACCTGGTTTAGACCTGGTTTAGACCTGGTTTAGACCTGGTTTAGACCTGGTTCAGACCCTTGTTTAGACCCTTGTTTAGACCCTTGTTTAGACCCTTGTTTAGACCCTTGTTTAGACCTGGTTTAGACCTGGTTTAGACCTGGTTTAGACCTGGTTTAGACCTGGTTTAGACCTGGTTTAGACCCTGGACCACTGAGGAATTACACAGACACAAAGACAAATGGGAACAGAAAAGAAAGTACTACCTTTTAATGCTAAAAATCACATTCTACTGTCTAAAGAAAGTGTATTTTCTTTTATTATTATTACTGAGCATGAAGTCTATTCCTTAATATCAAAATTAAGTTACTATTACTTGATTTATTATTACTATTTTTATTTATTTTTATTTAGTTACTATTGTGACAAGCCTAGATACAGGTCATCAAGGTGAAATACTATTAATAGCAGTAGTAGGATAAGGAGTATTAGTGGCAGTATTAGCGGCATTAGAAGTTGCACTATTAGTAAGAGTAAAGGAATTTAGTATAAAAGCTTCAAGGAGTGGATCTAAGGAATAGTCTGAATGACAGGTCAAAAGGATCAACATCAATAAAGGGATTAAATTCCATAGACAAATACAGAGCGCTTAAATCATCTAAAGCGGGGGCGGGCAATTATGTTTTCAATGGGGCCACATGAGAAACAGAAAATATTGTGGAGGGCCAAAATGCTGAACTCAATTTTGGAAAATATTAAGTGTCTTTCTTTATAAAAAGCAGTAAATATCATTGTTTTGACACGCCGTAAGACTGATAATTGTTTATGTTATGAAAAAGAAATGAAAAAGTGAGGCTGCCTTACCAAAAATGTGATAAAAAAAATAACACCTCTAAAATAAAACCAAAGCAGCTTTAGTCCATGCATGAGGTAAAATGATAAAATATGTTTATTTTGTAATTCCAAATTAGCTTAAACAGGGCACAGGTCTGATCTACAGACATATTTTTACTCTACAGCGAGACAATAAAAATAATAATGTAGATTGTGTAGGCTACAGAAACAGGTGAGTGTGTAGGATAAATGCTGATGAATTTAATGGATTTTTTTCTTCTTATGCGTAGGAATTGGAATAGAATTTACTCAGAAGAACTGCTGTATTGAACTCATGAGTATTTCCATTATAATTATTGTATATTTGTTTCTCTTTGCTATCCAAATCGTTGCTTGTTTGCTGACAGCCGTATTTTTGGCATCATCATTTGTAAACAGGGTTAGACATTCATAACTGATTTCACATCAGCCTAAACCCCTTCACTCGCAGTTTTATGCAAAATGGTTGTAAAAGTCTATTAAGTACATGACTGAAGAAAATAAACTACTACTACTAATTGTAATAACATATTTTTTAACATACTCTTAAATGACAACACCTTAGACATCTCCAATTACCCGGGACAGTCCCAGTTTTGAGCCCTGCGTCCCCTGTCCCAACAGATTTATCCAAAACCAGTGATTTTCCCCAGTTTTATTCAAGAAATGTCCCTATTTTTGACTAATATAACACCTGGCAACAGTAAAGAGAAGCATGAATTGTGATTTGGTTAGTTAAAATACAAAAAAATCTGCTTAAAAACGACCAAAACACAAATAAAACGTGATTATATTGACTCACATGTTCGTCACAAATGGTCTCTGAATAACAATTTTCCACTATTTTATTATTACCAACCACCAAAAAAACTTTTCCTATACGATTTTGTTATAGAATGAGCAGCTATAATAAAAGTTTCCCATTATTTTTCACAACATTTCTTAGCCTGAAACAGTTTACAAGTGAAATTAGCATAACATTAATAACCTATCGTATTTATATGAGCTGTCATATCATGCTAACCAATTTGTCAATATTAGCTTAGACACGAGCTTTAAAATCTTTGTAAATATAAATTACTTTATTATTTAGTGATATTGTTTTGAAATATAACATTGACACGTGTTTTTCTGATTAGACAACGAAGCTAGCACTAAAAAACGTAAAGAATGAATGGTATTGTTAGCTAATGTTAACGTAATAGAGGCGTCTCCGCTTTACCTGTTGTTGCTCCAAAATTCTTAGATATCTCCGCGTAGCCTGGTCCAATAAATCCTTCACAGTCCACCCAGCTTTACACGGAACCACCACGGCGGTATTCCCGAAGTTTACCGTCACTTTCATGGTCCAAAAGTCCCAAATAAAGCGCTAAATATGAGAAATATCCGCGGAGTTTCGGTAGTTTGTCCTTCCGACTCGCTGTAGTAGCGCCAGCACCTGCACGCACGGCGCGACAGGTGTCAAATTACGTCAAAAATCACGTCTTTACGCGACGAAAATGAAAATCTTTAACACAAAATCCAGCGAGGACATGTTGACGATAAAGAAATAGTCCCAAACGATGTGTTAATGTGGTAAAAAGCGGGTTGTTACAGAAGAAAACGGCGAGTTTCTTCTGACATCTTGTGCATGCGAAGGTCCGCCCAATCAAAACAAAGAGACAGAGGAACCAGGAAGTGAGTAATCAATACGTCTTTTTTGAACTGTAATTAGACTTTAATTATGTTATTAAGTTACATGCACCTTTCTGATAATTACAGGGCTATTTACTAATATTTCAGACATTTAAATCTGTTTAGTTTAATGATTGCAAGAATTAAATTTATATAAGAAATATATTTGTATAAGAAATTGGAACAAAATAGCATGTGAATATATTTAACTGGGCAGTGTGGGTTAAAATATTAAAAAAAAATGTTCTGCATTATAAATCGTATAATAATATATGATAATATATGAAGTTGAAGTTGCTTATAAAACACAATAAAGTCCAAAAACAGGTTTATAATAAGTCTGGTTTTAATATATTTGCAGTAAGAAGTGCAGTACAGTCATTTTTAACTGCTTGAATCTTTATTTTTATTTATTTTTATTATTATTATTTTGTAAAAGCAACTGGACCTAAATAGCATCAGACAAATATGAATTGTAGAGGTTTTTTTTTATTAATATAAAATATTTATATTTTGCCTATTTCCGGTGTGTTGCTGTAACAAACAGCCTGGTTTGTTACTGGTCCCAAAAGAGTCCCCCAGAAACAACCTCCTCCTTTTATGGTTCCGGCCTGGACCAAAGTGTAGATTTGTACAGGGGTAGTGGTAGTGGGTGTTTTATTGGTTTATGGGTTTTAGAGTTTATTTGGTTAACGGTTTTAGGGTTTTTATGTACATAGTGGGTGTTTTAATAATAATTGGGTTTTGGTTTATTTTATGGAGGGTCAGGCCACGGTTTTAAAAGCTAATATTAATTTGATCTACCCTGCTTTTATCCAGTAGTTTTTACCAATTAGTCAGAACACTTAAAAGCCACCTGGAGAGATCACTCGGTGTTCTGCGGTTGGAGAGGAAATACTGCCTGCCTCCTATTTATTTGCACCTTGCACCTTTTTGCACCTGCACTTTGTAACAATTGAAACAAAGTAAACCTGTGGACTGCCTTTTCTGCCTGTCTGAGTATTTTTTAACCTTTATTCACTGACACCCAACCCGCTCACGGCAAGCCTACGTCACAGTTGCCTTATTTAAAAACAATATAATTTTGACAGTTATTAAAAAAAAAAAAGTCTCTATTTAATCATTTTTATTTAGAACAGTAGTAGTAACAATATATTTTGATCTTCACTGTATTTATTGCTTTTTCATCCAATATTCCCACTGCTTTTTATTAAACATTATTTATTACAGCCCTTCTGGGGATCAGATTACTGAACTGTTCATCTATGTTTGTGTATCTGTCAAATAAATATTAAATAAATAAACAAATAAGGATTTAAACTTATTTATTTAACACTGGTGCTGCCAAGTATCTTTATTTACTAAACTGTGGTGATCATGAATAACTCAGATTCTTTATTGCATCGACTCTAACTGCACAAATCTTTTAGCATCATCTGGGTTATTGTTTGTAATAGCCGTCTTCTTCAATTACCAGACTAAATAAACGAGCGTCTGACCTAAACGCACCATACACATATAATATGCAAATCAGCCGCAGTGTTATTTTCATATCTTGTCATTGCGTCCGCAGTAAAGCCTCTATTGAAATTAATGTCCACTGACAGGTTATTGTTGCCCGGGGGGGGTCTCCGCTCCAATCAGAATCTGACAAACTACGGCGGCAGATGCGGTTTTAATTGCAATCATTTCTGGAGATATTTAGAGTTATGAGAACAATGAAACGCTTGACAATGCGGCTTCATTTTGATTTGAAAGATGGTAAACAAAACAACTGGTTCACACAGAACGATGAGGAGATAAGCTTGTGTAGTGGTTTAATCTGCATTTTTATCTTCATAACAGAGATTGCATAATGCTTTTTCAGTTTTATTCTACTTTCTACGACAGTGATAAAGGCAGATGTCAACTCTACTGTTTTTAGTCGATAGACATTGTGGAAATGTGTTTTTAAAAGTGCTTGTCTCCATAAATCTGTCACGATAAACTAAAAGTGAAGCTTGATTGGTACAGAGATATAAGCTACAGAGATGTTTACAGAAATCAGAATCAGAACGGTTTTATTGCCATATGAGTGAACAGGTTCACAACATTAGGAAATTGCTGCGGTACTTGGAGCGAAACATGAAAAAAACACTACTAAACATGCAATAAATCAAATAAAATAAAGTAGAAAACAATAAACTCTATAATGTAACACAAACAGACGTTATTGAAACTAGGGATTTTTTTTCCCTGAGTCCATTTGATTTTGAGTATCTGCTGATACCGAGTCCCGATCCGATACTTCTATAAAACATCATGAAAATAACTAAAAGCAAAGAATAAGATCCAGGATGTCCATTATTTTTATTTTTTTCACCAGTGGCTCTGATATTATTAACATAAAAAAGTGTAACAGTGTTTATTATATTTAAAAAAAAATACAGACAAAGCCTGATTAAAAGTGCAACTTTTCACATTAAAGTAAAGGAACAAAGGTTGAGCGTTAGTCCTGGTTTTAGTTCTGGTTTAGTCTTGGTTTTAGTTCTGGTTTAGTCCTGATTTTAGTCCTGGTTTAGTCCTGGTTTAGTCCTGGTTTAGTCCTGATTTTAGTCTTGGTTTAGTCCTGGCTTAGTCCTGGTTTAGTCCTGGTTTTAGTCCTGGTTTAGTCCTGGTTTAGTCCTGGTTTTAGTTCTGGTTTAGTCCTGGTTTTAGTTCTGGTTTAGTCCTGGTTTAGTCCTGGTTTAGTCCTGGTTTTAGTCCTGGTTTAGTCCTGGTTTAGTCCTGGTTTAAGCCTGGTTTAGTCCTGGTTTTAGTCCTGGTTTAGTCCTGGTTTAGTCCTGGTTTAAGCCTGGTTTAGTCCTGGTTTAAGCCTGGTTTAGTCCTGGTTTTAGTCCTGGTTTAGTCCTGGTTTAGTCCTGGTTTAGTCCTGGTTTAAGCCTGGTTTAGTCCTGGTTTAGTCCTGGTTTAGTCCTGGTTTTAGTCCTGGTTTAGTCCTGGTTTAGTCCTGGTTTTAGTCCTGGTTTAGAGGTGCATGGCAGGAGCAGGAGGAAACCGGATCAAGTCCGCAGTCACGTGATCGTAAATCGGGGACGATCACGTGCGGTGGTACGGTTATTCAACTATAAAAAGTCGGCAGAATTATTCTCCAAACTAAAGGAATAATAGAATCAATAGATAAAAATAAATATAATTAAATAAATAAATAAAGGTAGTACTAAAGAAATAAAATAGATCAAAATAATAAATAAATGAATGAATAATAAATAAAAGACACAGAGGACCACACTGCTCACGCGGTGTTACAAGCCAGAGAATAAAAGATGGAAGATTTTAAGTCTCATAAGGTTTTGTTGCACATTTAAAAATGGTTTTAGACTGAAAAATCCTGTAGCTGGGCTCAGACTTCAGAGCGTGGGGGATGGGGGGGGGCCAGTCCATCCAAAGCTTTAAAAACAAACAATAAAATCAGATCTAAAGCTGAAATGTGGTTAACTTGAAAACTCCAGGTCTGTTTTTGAGGAGGAGACGACATTACAACACGACTTAAAGCCTAAAAGAGTGGATACTGCGTGATAAAGGACTTTTAAGAATAAATCAGCATCACACTTGTTTTCAGTAAAAGCTGCGTTTGATGTGAACGCGTTTACCTCGTACCTCGGGACAAGCATAGGTCAAGTTTGAGGAATTTAGAAACAAAACCTTCCGCTCAGCTTCCATCATCAATACAGCCTTGTTCCGTATCTCTGTGTTTTTCTTCTTCCTCCTCTCGGCAAACAATCGAAAGAATCTCACCACAACCCGGAGCGTTTCTTCGGAGGCCTCGATGCGTCAACAGCCCGTGAAAGATTTGAGAGATAAAGGACCAAAAAAAAATGCTCTGGGAGAATTTGCCTTTAGTCTGAAGCAGGTTTGACAACACGTAGCCGAGCGGGCATTGATTTTAGCGTCTGCAAACCCCCCCATCCCCGCGCGCTGTGTAGGTGTGCCGCTTTCAACTACAAAGTAACAGTAAAAGTTTTTGACAATTTACAACGGGAAAGTGGTGTAACAAAATCTACAAACGTCGGTGGGGATGTTAAAAAAGCAGGGAACAAAATAGAACTCATCGTTTGACATATGTGGGTGAGGCGAGGTAAAGAGAGTCGTGAGAGGAGAGTTTATATTTACAGGTCCATATTACAGTATTTTCTGATCTGTTATAA
Organism: Odontamblyopus lacepedii; assembly: GCA_034769755.1. Taxonomy (NCBI): domain Eukaryota; kingdom Metazoa; phylum Chordata; class Actinopteri; order Gobiiformes; family Gobiidae; genus Odontamblyopus; species Odontamblyopus lacepedii. Next base: position 4,315,127 of record CM068366.1, read on the forward strand.
AGTTGTTTCACGCATGTTTTTATTTCTTCTCGTTTACACTGCTGTTTGTTTGTTTGTTTATTTGATTGATTTATTTCGGTCACATATTCTGACATTACAGTCACATTTAACATGTACAGACTGAAAAGGTGTCGGCTGAAGCTCGAGTTTATTTCGCCTTTACCCGTTATTCCTCGTTGCATTATTTTGATTATTTTGGCACCGGTTCATAATTACAGCAAACAAATTAGTAACAAACAAATGAGTAACAGCACGGCAGAGACTACAGCACAAACTCAGTCTCGTAGTTCATGTATCTCAGAGTTAAACTTCTTTTTAAAGCAGAAAAGAGTCGTGCAAAGTTTTAAATCTTCTGTACAGTTGTTCCAGAGGTTCAGCCCTTTAACAGAGACACAAAATGTAACAATATTTGCTCTGATTTTCCTTTGGTTAAACACGGCCGTACCTCTGAGCTCATATTTCGGATGTTTAACATTTTCCGTCATGATTTTGACAGGAGATTGTTGTTTACTTTGAACGTGATTTTCAAAGTGTAAAGGTCGACTGAAGTTTGAAGGTTTCTAAATTCATGATAAGCTGATAATGTGATCGCCCTCATTGCCTTTTGTACAGGCTGAAGAGTGGTTTTGTATTCGTCTTATATGTATTGCCCCAAATCTCGATACAGTCGGTTATGTGAGGCATTACTAGTGAGTTATATATGAGGAAAAGGCTGTTTTCATTTAAGATATATCTATGTTTACATATACGGTAATTGTGATTACTTTGGATCATTTATTTCTGATTTAAATTATGTTTTATAGTTACTCATAAAACTTCAAAGACTCTTTCTCGTGGTGCATTGCTGAGCATCATTTGTACATGATCTTCTACTCTTCGTTTTGCAAATATCATAAATTTAGTTTTCTCTACGTTTGGTGACAGTTTATTAATATCAAACCAAACTTTTTTGGCAGCTCCACCATTTGAACAAGCTGCTTTTGGTCTTCACCTGAGCAGTGGAGTCATGTAATGCCCTTTACCGCTTACAGTTTGTCCAAAATTCTGCTGCACGACTTTTAACCAGAAGCAAAAGACGTGAGCACATTACCCAGATGTTAGTGTTGTTGCACTGGCTTCCACTTCGTTTTAGAATTGATTTTAAGATTTTATTGTTTGTTTTAAAGCTTTGTGTTTCAAATAAAACAGTCTCAATGCCTAATTTAATGTTGATATTTTATTTTCTCTGGTTTATTTGCCTAAGAAATCATTGCAGTTTTGTGGACAAACGTTGTTTTCTTTTACAACGGCGTCTAAAGTAAATGTTGAACTGCAGGACGAGAAACAGGAAGCAGCGATAAACTCTCCTTTGTTCAGTTGACTCCATAAAACTATAATAAAAATAGTTGTAATCACAGATCCATCAGCAGAACTTCATATAAACCAGAGAGAGTAAAATATCAACATTAAAATAGGCACCGACACTGTTTTAAAACTTTAAATTAAATATTGGAAGTAGAAATCTGTTGTTTTGTTTGACACTAAAACGGAAAAATGAAACAACGCTGCAAAAAAGAAAATCTAGTCAAGCTAGAATGACTTGGATTAAGAAAGTTTGACCAGGATTTGAGTAAATTTCACTTAAGTAAAGTTATCTGCCAGTGGAATAAGACTAATGTACCTAAAATCTGAAAATACATCTTGCTGCACTTAACAAATAAGAAAAACAACAACTTTTTGCACTTAAAATAAGAAATCAAATCAAATGTTGCGTGAATTAAGAAAAAAACACTTCCACTGGCAGATAATTTTACTTGTCAAGTTGAATTAACTCAAATAAAGTAAAATATTTTTAATTTAAGTCATTTTAACTCACCTACATATTGTTTTTTTTTTCAGTGAAACTGTTTTCCCATTTTAGTTTTTATTCTTAATTAAAATTTAAAACAACGAATAGTACACGGACCACAAACCCTGCATAAATGGGCTTAGTCGTTCTCTCAAACTGAAGAAAACACTTCCACCTTGTGATGTCATCATGTGGTGATACAGGAAGTGCTTCACCGCGTTTTTAACCTCCACACGCCTTCGTTTTCTAAAATAATTTGGATAATTTCAGTCCTGGAATTGCCCTTTTCTACTGAACTAAAGGTAAAAGGAGCTGTTCACTTGAAAACTACCACTTTATGACATCACGAGGTGGAACAGTGTGTTTTGAGCCTCTGAAATATAGACAGATTATAAAGAATTACTCTTCAAAAACTCCACAGTGCACCTTTAAACAGGCTTTAAATCGGCTTTTCCTGAACTTATTTCCTTTACCACGCTCCTTACAGACTTATTTATCTCCATGGAGACCAGCGGGTGGCCAGAAAGGTTCCACGGTGCGCCTTTAAGCACATTTCAGACCCAGCGTACAGTCTTTTCCTGATCGTATTTCCTTTACCACTCTCCGTGCATTCACCTCCCATCAACTTTGCTAACTTCTCTTTGTCCTAAAAGAAAATAGCCCCTTTTCCTTCGCCAATCTCTGCGCCCGAAATCACAGCTGTAGCCGAATCCCGCTCGATACGGGGCCCTCGACGCTCCCGGTTGCTTTGTGCGGTGTAATTTTCAGACGCGGCCGCTCCGGGATCGATCGGGAGCTGTTGATTCGACTCTGTCCTTTTTCTAAAGAGCAGAATTGACAGAGCTCACAGCACGACGCCGCTAACCCAGTGTTTAGGCCCCGCGTGTGGCCCCGATGGTCAATAACAGGAGACAGACTGAGGGAGGAGGCGGCAGAGGAGGGGGAAGAGGCAATATTTAAAGCTGCACTGTGTAACTTTTATAAACTGGAGTCCACGGTCACCTGCTCGGCTCCATGGAGACGTCAGTCCTCATTTCTGTCAATCCGTGCACATCTTTATTTCTTCTTACGGCCTTTTGTACAGATGAGATATGTTTGTATTACTGTATTTCTGACCTCCGTGAAGTCGCCCCCGTCAAACGCAAACCTGCACAAAAACTCTGTCAGTCGTTTGTGCTTCATTTTGTGCTGCAAAAGTTAGTTTTGGAGAAATGAACGGTTCTTTTACAGGTCAAACTGGGGTCGGCCAGGACCACGGGAAGGTTCAAAATCACTAAGACGCCCAAAATGGAGTCAGTCGTTTGTGTTTCATTTGTGCTGCAGAAAGTTTCGTTTGTGCGATTCTGGTTCTTAAGATATTTGGAGTTTTATTTTCGGCAGATGACGTCGTCCAGCCCCTCAAAATGTTAAATCGAGCTCAAAACAGGAAGAAATTTATAGAAAACTTTTGTATTTCGTTTGTGCTGGTAATTGTAGGACGTCATTTCCGCTCAGCTGACGGCGGCGACTTTATCAAAACTCCACAAAACTAGTGAAGAGAAACGACCTGAGACTGTGGAAAAGTCTGTCTCAGTCTTTAGTAATTTGCTTTTGATTCATATTTTATATAATAACACAGACTTTTCCACAGCCTCAGATCGTTTCTCGTCACTAGTTTTGTGGAGTTTTGCTTAAGTCGCTGCTTCAGCTGAGCGACGTTTCCCTTGTGGATCAATAAAGTTTGTCTAAGTCTAAGATGTTATAACAGGACTTAAAAAAGAAAAACTAAAAGTGTATAAATAGCAAAAAAGAAGAAATTGTATAATATAATATAATATCTCCTGTTAAGGATAACGTATATTGTGCCCTGTCCCCGTCTCATTAAATAAACTAAACAATATTTGACTCAATATTGCTGGATTTCAAATTATATCACAACTTTTTATTGGTCTGTAATATTTAAAACAAATCGGAGGAGCTAAAATTAATATTGTTAAAATGCATTTTTAGTGTACTAATTATTAAGTTAAATATTTGTGAATTTCCCTTTTAAATATTTAGTACAATATAATTAGTAGGGAAATCTATCTCTTGCAGCAATCTGGGACTAAACAGACTAAAAAAAAACAAAAAACAGACTAAAAAATAAAAAAATGGGACCAGGACTAGACCCAGGACTATAACCGGACCAAACCAAGTCTAAATTTGGACTAGAACTGGACTAAAATGGCCAAAAAATGAACTTTATTTAAGTTTTTGGACAAAACTGAACAGTATCTTTGAATTTCTTTAAAAATGTCCACCTTTCCCTGCTCCAAACACGTCTGATTTTTAAATAATCCGCAGAGCAAAAACAAACAAAAGCTTTGGGACTGTTCAGATAAATGTTTATGGAAAGAAAACACAAATTAACTCCGCGTCTACGGGGAAATGCAGCCGTTTTCTCTGCCACGTGATGTGTCAGTGAAGGAGGTACATTTGTTAACACGTTCTAACACTTTTCTCTGTTATTTCTCACGTTTTCTCTCTGCACCACACTGACATCTCATTTTGCCCTGGTGCAGAAGTTTAATGAGCCTGTTAATTAAGCATTTTCGTGTTTAACAGCCCCGACTTCACGTTGAGCTGAGAGTGAAAGAAATGTAAAAATATAACATAACACAATGCATAATGAACTGAATTAGAGCTTTCATCACCGTGTGTCCCATGAGATCACACTCTGCTATATCCATACTGCCAAAATGTAAGATAGAAACACTTAAGTCTGTCAGAAAACGACTTAAAAGTAGTGAAATGATCTGTCCATGCAGCAAGTTCTCTTAAAATAAACTCCCTCTAGACTAGAATGAAGCAGTTTCTGGTCCAGTAAGTCGATAATAAATCTGAAAACAAGATGAATAACCTGATATAAGTTTTAAAATCTTGGCCAGATCAGAGAAATTTGCAGTGTATATTTATGAATACAGGCTACATACATGTTTGACACCAACTTTTACTGAAACTTCAACAAAATCTTGAAAAATGATGAAAAATATAGTCTATAATGTACTGTAAGTGTATGTGTGACATGGTATTTTACAGGGATGTAACAATACATCTGGTGATATCGTATCGTCAAAGGACTCACAATAATATCGTGGAGCATCACAATATATCAAATCCCAAGTCTCTTTGCTTAAATGAAAAGTTCTGATGCAGAAATAGCTAAAAAAAAAACAGAGGGAACTACATAGACCATGATCCTTTGCTCCGTTTCAGTGCAGACGACATGAAGAAATAACTGTTCTAAGCACTTTTACATCTTCATTCTTTGGATTAAGTCTGTGAAGCATTTTTAGAGGAAAAAGTCGCAGATTCGCAGTTTAATATTGTAATAAATCTGGTGCGGCGAGATGTCTATGGTGAAAATATCGCACGGAGAGATTTGGTGTTTGCTAATGTCTGCGTTGTGTTACCGTGGCAACTGCTGATCATCCTGCAATAGAGAAACATGTAGAACTCCCCTACAGAGTGGTGTCACTGCAAAGTATCAGTACAACGGGTTTTACTGCTACATCACCACTACTTCTACTAATACTACTACTACTACTAATACTAATACTACTACTACTACTACTACTAATACTAATACTAATACTACTATTACTACTACTACTACTAATACTAATACTACTACTACTACTAATACTAATACTAATACTACTATTACTACGACTACAACTAATACTAATACTACTACTACTACTAATACTAATACTAATACTACTACTACTACTACTAATACTAATACTACTACTACTACTAATACTAATACTAATACTACTACTACTACTACTACTAATACTACTACTACTACTACTACTAATACTACTACTACTACTACTACTACTACTACTAATACTAATACTACTAATACTACTACTACTACTACTAATACTACTACTACTACTACTACTACTACTACTAATACTAATACTACTGCTACTACTACTAATACTAATACTACTAATACTACTACTACTACTACTGCTACTACTTCTACCATTACTACTGTTAAGGAGGTGTTGGGAAGGAGACCCAAACTTGTGTCTTCAGAAAGGACTGTATTTTAGGACTGATTTAATTATCTTCAGTCAGCAGTGAACAGGACTCCGGTGCACATTTAACCGCTCTTTACTGAGGAAGATTAGGCAGGTTTAGAGTTGATTCACGTCAGGCTCATGGTTGATTCTCATGGACGCACGAACCAGTGACGCAGGAAAACAAAGAAAGCCTGAGAATGCAGAGACGATGCGGGAGCGACTGGCTCTGATGAGTGATACTGATAAAAGTAAGTAAAAGAAAGTTGCGCTGGTGGATGGTGGATCCTGATTGGGGGAGAAGTTGGGAGGAGAGCTCTGATTGGCTGAAATGGTTGCCGGGCTGTTGTTGAGGCACCTGGTTTCCGGGTCGTTGCTGGGACCAAATGTCTAATAATAATAATAATGAAAATATACAATAAACAACTAAGAGATAATAAAAAAACAACCACAACACACTAAACACACTGTACACATGTACTATTAGACCCTTGTTAACAACTACTACTACTACTATTACTACTACTACTACTGCTGCTACTACTGCAAGCTACCTCGACTGCTACTGCTACTGCTCACGACAGCTACCGTTAGCTGCTATGCTGCTGCTGCAGTGCTCTGCTGCTCGACTTAGCTGCTTAACCTTAACCTTAGCTGCCTTACTGCTGCTGCTTTCGATTTCACGATTTCACGATTTCGAACAACAGCAACGCATAACTGCCTTGCCTTATATACTTGCTGCCTGCCTGCTTACTGCTACCTGCTGCTGCTACTGCTGCTACTCTGATAAATACTACTGCTACTCACGGTGCAACATACTAACACTTATACTTGCTGCTACTCTGCGATTATCGTGAAATTAAAGCGAAGTTTGCGCCACACTGCACGGGACCTTCCGGGCCAGGCAACGACGTATCCATAGAAAGCGGGCGGGTATTTGAAAGTGTAGCCTTTAGAGTGTCACTTCCAAGGAAACAGGTAGCGAAAATAAACCAAACAGAGGTAAATCAAACGTATCACTGATCATTACCGTCTCTGCTGGTTTCCTAATACGTTTATTTTAAGAAACCGTCTCCTCTCCTCCGTCGCCATGACAACGCACAGCTCATTTCCACAACAATTACAGAAAAATGTAAAAAAAAAAAAAAGAAAAAAGAAAAAAAAGAAACGTCTGGAAATTGATTTGGACAATTACAGTTCAACAGGTGGGACAAAAGCATCGGGTTTTTGAGTGTTTTCGGCGAGAGGGGTGAGACTCGTGGTCGGACTCACACGGCGGCGTCTGAAATAACTGACGGCTCTTACCTCTGAACCCGGGGCCCTACTGTATGCAAATGAGGCTTCAAAAGGGGCTTTTAAACCGCCCGCATTTGCATAAAAAGGTAAAAAAAAAAAAGAAAGTGGCAGTCGATCGCTGAGAGGGTGCTGAATATCAAAATATGGCACGCAAAGTGTACGGCAGTAATGATCCTAGGACAAATATTAACTGTAGTAGTAGTAGTAGTAGTAGTATAATAATAGTAAATAGTAGTGATTTTAGTAGTAGTAGTTGCAGTATAAGTCAGGTAGGTAGTAGTAGTAGTAATGTGGTAACGTAACGATGCTGAAGTATTTAATAATAAAATGTGTAATAATAGTAATGTCAATCGAATATTAATAACGGTAATGTTTAACATTAATATCGTAGTAACACTAGTAGTAGTAGTAACAGTGGCAGGAAGTGATAAGTGAGTGGTAGTGGCCAGTGGTAGCGGTAACGATGGTAACGGTAACGATGACGGTGGTGATTGGTAGTGGTGATGGTGGTGGCGGTGGTGGTAACGGTGGTGGTGGTGGTGGTAGGTAACGCTGGTAGTGAAGTAGTGGTAACGGTGGCAGAGTGGTGGTGGCGATGGTAGCGGTAACAGTGGTAGTGGCGGTAACGGTGGTAGTAGTAGTGGTAGTGGTAGTGATGATGGTAGTGATGATGATGATGATGTGATGATGGTAACGGTGGTAGTGATGATAGTGATGATGATGATGATGGTGTGGTATTGATGATAGTGATGATGGTGATGATGGTGGTAGTGGCAGTGGTAGTAGTAGTAACACTAGTATTGGTGATAGTAACAGTAGCAGAAGTAGTAGTAGTAGTGGTAGCGGTATTGGCAGTAACGGTGGTGGGGTGGTAGTGGTAGTAGTAGTGATGATGATGGTAGTAGTGATGATGGTAATTATGATGGTGGCAGTGGTAGTAACAGTAGTAGTGGTGGTAGTAGTAGTAACAGTAGCGATGGTAGCAGTAGTAGCGGTAATTAGTGATGATGGTAGTAGCGTAGCATTAACAGTAGTAGTGGTAGTAGTAGTAGTAGTGGCGGTATTGGTAGTAGTGGTAGTAACAGTGATGGTAGTGGTAACATTAGTAAACAGTAGTGGTAGTGATAGTAACGATGATGGTAGTAGCGGTAACGGTGAAGTGATGATGGTAGTGGTAGTGGTAAGTAGTAACAGTGGTAGTAGTGATGAGTAGTAGTGACAGTAACGAGTGGTAGTGATGGTAGTGATGGTGGTGGCAGTAACGGTGGTAGTAACGGTAATGGTGGTGATAGTAGTGGTAACAGTGAGTAATGGTAACAGTGGTAGTGGTAACGGTATTAGTGATAGTAGTAACAGTGATGATGAGTGGTAACGGTAGTAGTAGTAGTAGTGATGAGTGATGATGGTAGTAACGGTATTAGTAGTAGTAGCGATGAAGCGGTGACGTATTAGTAGTAACGGTAGTAGTAGTAGTAACAGTGGTGATGGTAGTGGTAACAGTAGTAGTAGTGGTGATGGTGGTAACGGTGGTAGTAGTAGTAACGGTAGTAGTGAAGTGGTAACGGTGGTGATGATGGTAGTGGTAACGGTAGTGGTGGTAGTGATGATGATGGTAACAATTGGTAGTAATGATGATGGCAGTGGTGGCGGTGGTAGCGGTAGTGGCAGTGGTGATGATGGTAACATTGGTAGTAGTAGTAGCAGTAGTAGTGGTGGTAGTACCGGTGAGTAGTAGTAGTTAGCAGTAGTAGTAATAATCAAAGTGATTCCTGGTGTATAAAGATGTGTTGCTGATATTATATGGGTGGTAGTAGTAGTAGTAGTGATGATAGTGATGATGGTAGTAGTAGTAGTAGTAGTAGTAGTAGTAGTAGTAGTAGTAGTAGTAGTAATAGTAATAATCAAAGTGATTTCTGGTGTATAAAGATATGTTACTGATAATATATAGGTAGTAGTAGTAGTAGTAGTAGTAGTAGTAGTAGTAGTAGTAGTAGTAGTAGTAGTAGTAGTAGTAGTACTAGCAGTGGTCCCTACTGTATGCAAATGAAGCTTCAAAAAAGCTTTTAAACAGAGATAATGTGCAGAGGCGCTACAGGTCCATCATATCCAAATCTGTCAGATTCAAGAATAGTTTCTTTCCCGCTGCCATTCGGAGTCTAAACCAATCCTGTTCATAACTGGATATTTATCTGTTGTGTGTGTTGTATTATGCAAGTATGTTGTAAATTTGTTTTGTTCTGCAACAGACACAGAAGATGTGAGCATTTCTTGCTGTACTGGAAACAAATTCCACCAACTTGTTGTGTGGCCATTAATAAATGATTCTGATTCTGATTCTGATTCTGATAAAAAATGTAAAAAGTGGCAGTAGATCACTAAGAGAGTTCTGAAGTAGTAGTAGTAATAGTAGTAGTAGTAATAGTAGTTTTAGTAGTAGTAGTAGTAGTAGTAGTAATAATAGTTTTAGTAGTAGTACTAGCAGAGGTTGTCTGCTAATGAAGCTTCAAAAGAGCTTTTAAACTGGGATCATTTTTATAAAAAAGGTCAAAAGTGGCAGTCGATTGCCAAGAGGATTTTGAATTTCAAAATATACGATGCAAAGTACAGTAGTCATTGTTATTCAAGTGTTATTATTATTATTAGTAGTAGTAATGGTAGAATAGGAGTAAATAGTGATTATAGTCGTAGCAGTTGTAGTACGAGCCGAGGTCCCTACAGAGGCTAAAGTTCCCTTCAAAAGAGCTTTTAAACTGGGATAATTTGCATAAAAAAGTAAAAAGTGGCAGTCGATTGGTGAAAGAGTTCTGAATTTCAAAATATAGGACGCAAAGTACAGCATTCTAGGTCAAATATTAGTTGTAGTAGTTATAGTAGTAGTAATAGTAGTAGTAGTAGTAGCAGTAGTAGTAATGCTGAATTGTACAATAGTCAAAAAGCAGTGGTCCCTGTTGTACTAATGTTCCCTTCAAAAGAGCTTTTAACCTGATAAAATTTGCATAAAAAGGTGAAAAATGACAGTAGATTACTTAGAGAATTCTGAATTTCAAAATAAAAGTTGCAAAATGGTTCACAAATGGCTGGAGTACTGCACTAAAGTACTTTATATGAGAGAAAAACTGCAAACGTGTAAGTTAACTAGACTTACAGTGTAATTATGCTGTTGTAATATACGCAGGATTAAGACATATGTTAGAATAAACTGTATTTCTTCATCTTTTTGACGAGATAACAACATTATAAGATGATTTAAAGCTCGCGTGAGTCAATTTTGCGTAATATAGGGTCTTTAAAGGAGACAATAAATAAAATAAATGACTAGAGGAAGTAATTTGGAGTCTTTTGTCTTGTTTAAAAGGGGCAGGCGTCTTCGATTTCTTCTCCTGGACCTTCTAATGACAATAAATTACCCAAACACGGACTATTAGGCTATGCAAATGATGTTATTGTAAATTCAAACTAGCTCGGCGTCTTCACTTAACCCCCCTAACCCATTTAGCGACGTTTCCTATACAGTCAGGACGTCTACGGTGGGGGAAAGGGACCAGAATTACCCCTTACGTCAATCAAAAACCCAATTATTATCTCCGTCAGGAAAGAGGAGCTCCACAAAGGAAGTCTGGAGCACAATGGCCCCGGTCTAGACCAGAACGTCAGCGTGTAATTAGGCCGTCGGACGCTTCTGGATCGATCCGAGCTTTGATTTGCATGAAAAACGAGGTCGGGAAGAACACGGGGCTCAGATTATACGACTAATGTGTTCAAAAGATGCGTTATTAAAGCTGCAGTGTGGAACTTTTCCGGCGGAAAGTCGGCCGTCTACTTGTCTCTGTAGAACTGTATTGTGTTAATTCAACTGTATCTTAAAAAAAAACATGCAGTGAGTGGGCTCGCCTCTCCACAGATCTGACCTGTACCTTGGCCCCTAGTGGAGGCACATGCTTGTTTCCACGGAGATAGAAAAATGCAGTCAATTTGAGTGGTTTTAAAGCCGCAATGTGGGACTTTTCTTGCGTAAAATCTGCTTGTATCATAGATTATGTGTTGCTGTTTTTATGAAATGTTCGGTAACAGTTGTCTGGGCTCGCCTCTCCGCAGAGCTGACCTGTACCTTGGCCCCTAGTGGCATCGCCTGCTTGTTTCCATGGAGACAGACCCCACCCCTCTGTATCATACTGTCCTATTTTACTGGGTATAACGAGTAACTTCTCTCGTAGAGGTATTCGATTACAAAAGTGGGGTGAGTGGGCTCGCCTCTCCGCGGATCTGACCCGTAACTTGGCCCCGAGTGGAGTCACCTGCTTGTTTCCACGGCGATAGAAAAATGCGGTCAATTTGAGTGATTTTAAAGCTGAAATGTGAGACGTTTGTATCATAGATGATGTGTTACTGTTTGTATTAAATGTCTTTATGTAACACTGATTCGATAACAGTTGTGTGGGCTCGCCTCTCCGCAGATCTGACCCGTAACTTGGCCACCAGTGGAGTCGCCTGCTTATTTCCATGGCGATAGACCCCCCTCCCCCTATCTTATTTCACTGGTGGTAATGTGTAACTTTTCTCGTAGAAGTATTCGATTACAAAAAAATCTCTATCTTAAAAAAAAGCATGTTATAAGTGGGGTCGGCTCTCCGCGGATCTGACCCGTAACTTGGCCCCTAGTGGAGTCGCCTGCTTGTTTCCACGGAGACAGAAAAATGAGGCCAAGAAGAGCACAGAAGCTCAGAGGAGATGTGAATATGATTTGATTTGTGTGTTCAAAAGGTGCGTCTTTCTTATTATGTGGTCTAATTTGAGCTGTTTTAAAGCTACAATGTGGGACTTTTCTCGTGAAGCGTCTTCCATCGGCTTGTTTTATGTATTACACATTATCGTTTAGCCTGGAATGTCCCACAGTACGCCATTAAACTTCTGTCTGTTGGTCGTTTTTCATCAGTTTTGTTCACGTGTGTGATTACAGGTTTTGTGAGCAGGTCTGCCTCTCCACAGATCTGACTTATAACAGACTTGTAACAGACCTGGGCGGGCTCGTCTCTCCGCAGATCTGTTTCCACGGAGACGGAATCCACCCCTATTACCTGCTGCCGTTTTATTTCATCATTATTTTAAATCATTATTTTCAACTTTTCAGGATTACGCCTTATTGCGCTGACTGGAATGTTCCGCAGTACGGCATTAAACGAACCTTCTAACAACTATATATTCAAAACGTGTTATGAGCGAGGTCGTTTTAAAGGCATAACGTGGAGCTTTTCTGTCGTTCTTGGTCTGTAATGTTCCGCAGTATGGCATTAAACCTCTTTAATCTCTCCGTTTTCTATTTCTTACTGTTAAAAAAATTGTGAAAAACGTGACACGAGCGGGTTCGCCTCTCCACAGATCTGACCCGGAACCTGTCCGAGTGGAATCGCCTCACTGTCTCCATGGAGACCGATACGTTTAATGCCATACTGCGGGAAAGTTTTGAGGCTAAGCAACGCCGTCTCCGTGGAAACGAGCAGCTCCACCTTTTGTTTTTCGCTCCTGATTTTGATTCGAAACGACGCAGTTCGAAGACAGTAATTTGAGGCAGAAATTGACAGAAATTAAAAATAAAAAAACAAATCAGGTGAAGAGGGAAACGAAATTACAATTTGTTTGGAAATTTGTAGCCTCGGTTTTTATTTTATTTGTCTCTTTTTTTTGTTGTTGTTGTCTGTCACTCCCTTAAAAAACCCAAAACGTTATTGTTAGATTTGAAGTCGACAACCGAGCCACGATTCTTCCTCCTCCTCCTCCTCTCCAGAAATAAGTGGGGCGCCAATCAAAGAACCAACACCACAAAAAAAAAAAAAAAAAGACGAAGAGAGAGAGGGAAAAAAATAGAAAAAAACAGTCCCGCGTTACTATGGCAACTGTTCACCCAAAAATCAAATGGCTGGAACTGCTTCTTGCAATGTCATTTTCCGCCTCTCCTCCTCCTCCTTTCACAGGCCTCTCACCGGGCGCCAAGTCGAGAAAGAAATATATAAAAAACTAGAAAATTACCTGTACTTTCTTCTTTTTTTTTTCTTCTTCTTTTTTTGTATCGCCGCAATCACGCCTTTTCACAAATCTTTCCCCGAACCAGCGTGAAGCCTCTGGCGGCCCGAGTCCAGCCACTTCAGCGTCGCCCGTTTGATTTTCGCCATGTTTTTTCCCCCCTCCGTCTTCTAAGAGGCGGGAAGAAAAAAGGGACAACATCAAGTACTGAGAGAGGACTTCGGCAACTCGCAATCCTGAAAGAGTCCAGGGATAAACCAGGACTAAAACAGGACTAAACCAGGACTAAACCAGGACTAAACCAGGATTAAACTAGAGATAAACCAGGACTAAACCAGGACTAAACCAGGACTAAACCAGGGCTAACCCAAGACTAAAACAGGACTAAACCAGGACTAAAACAGGACTAAACCAGGACTAAAACAGGACTAAACCAGGACTAAAACAGGACTAAACCAGGATTAAACTAGACATTAACCAGGACTAAAACAGGACTAAACCAGGATTAAACTAGAGATAAACCAGGACTAAACCAGGACTAAACCAGGACTAAAACAGGACTAAACCAGGATTAAACTAGGACTAAACTAGGACTAAACCAGGATTAAACTAGAGATAAACCAGGACTAAACCAGGACTAAACTAGGACTAAACCAGGATGAAACTAGAGATAAACCAGGACTAAACCAGGGCTAAACCAGGGCTAAACCAGGACTAAACCAGGACTAAACCAGGACTAAAACAGAACTAAACTAGGGCTAAACCAGGACTAAACCAGGGCTAAACCAGGACTAAAACAGAACTAAACTAGGGCTAAACCAGGACTAAACCAGGACTAAACCAGGACTAAAACAGGACTAAACTAGGGCTAAACCAGGACTAAACCAGGGCTAAACCAGGACTAAACCAGGACTAAACCAGGACTAAAACAGGACTAAACTAGGGCTAAACCAGGACTAAACCAGGGCTAAACCAGGGCTAAACCAGGACTAAACCAGGATTAAACTAGAGATAAACCAGGACTAAACCAGGACTAAAACAGGACTAAACCAGGATTAAACTAGAGATAAACCAGGACTAAACCAGGGCTAAACCAGGACTAAACCAGGACTAAACCAGGACTAAAACAGGACTAAACTAGGGCTAAACTAGGACTAAACTAGGACTAAACCAGGACTAAACTAGGGTTAAACCAGGGCTAACCCAGGACTAAAACAGGACTAAACCAGGGCCAAACCAGGGCTAAACAGGGATTAAACTAGGACTAAATCAGGACTAAAACAGGACTAAACTAGGGCTAACCCAGGACTAACCCAGGACTAAAACAGGACTAAACCAGGACTAAACCAGGACTAAACCAGGACTAAACCAGAACTAAACTAGGGCTAAACCAAGACTAAACTAGGGCTAAATTATGACTAAAACAGGACTGAACCAGTCCTTCTTTCATATCTATCTTGCATTGATTCAATAATTCAGTTGCAGCGAGTGGTCGCCTTCACACAGATTTGACCTGTAAACCGGCCTGGAGGAGAGGGCTGCTTGTTTCCATGGAGACAGATCCCATCCCACTCCTGTTTTGTTTGGTTTTAAAGGCAAAATGTGGAACTAGATCCACTTTGCGGCGATCCAAAGTTATTCCTCGCTTCTTTTCACAACTCTCAGAGAATAAAGCTGAGGTTTGTCGTAATGGAAATACTGACAACAACTAGCATGCTAACACACACACACACTTCCTGATTCTATGGCAATAAAACACTTTATACTCCGATGCAAACAGGACACAGCAGCACTTATTTTGACTTCAAGAGCTGCTTATACAGGGACAAATTTGACTCAAATAAATGAAAAAAGAATCATGTTCCTTTAAAGGTGCATTGCGTAACTTTTCTGGTGGATATGTGTCCGCAGTGTGACTTTAAACAGCTCTACTTCACGTTTATTCACTCACAAGTGGTTTTAAAGCTGAAAAATCCCTAGAAAATCAAACATTCTGGCTGTGAGTGGGGTCATTCCTCCACAGATCTGACCTGGAAAGTTACACAATGCAGCTTTAATCAGACTTTTTAGCCTAAAATACTCGAAGGTTTGTTTTTTTGTCCACTTTCTGCGCCTTAGCTTTTGTGTTTAGCCTCCGGAGAGCAGATTGCAGACCACTTGAGCTCCACACAAAGGGCTGAGGGCTTCACACAGAGAGACCAACGTGGATCAATACAGTTATTTCGAGTCTATTATCGACTCCAGGACTTTTATTTTGAAAATCCGTGTGACAGGAAAGTGAAAAGGGTGCAGCCACTCACCGCACGACATCTGCAAACTGCATCAAAATTACTATCATCGAGAAAGACTTGAAAAACGTACGAGATGTTTTTCAAATCGAATAAATTGGTCTCTCAAAGTGATTTAGTGAATTAGAGTGACAGTTTTTATAGACTGCACACAAGAGACCACAGCGGGACTAAACCGGGACTAAACCGGGACTAAACCGGGACTAAACCGGGACTAAAACAGGACTAAAACAGGATTAAAGCAGGGCTAAAACAGGGCAAAAAACAGGACTGAAACAGGACTAAAATGGGACTAAAACAGGGCTAAAACAGGACTAAGACAGGGCTAAATCAAGACTAAACTGGGGCTAAAACCGGGGCTAAAACCAGGGCCAAACAGGACTAAAACAGGACTAAGACAGGATTAACCAGGGCTAAAACAAGTCTAAAACAGAGCTAAACTAGGACTAAAATAGGACTGAGACAGGACTAAAACGAGGCTAAAACAGGACAAAAAACAGGATTAAAACAGGGTTAAAACAGAACTAAATCAGGGCTAAAACTGGACTAAGACAGGGCTAAACCAGGACTAAACCGGGGCTAAAACCGGGGCTAAAACCAGGGCCAAACAGGACTAAAACAGGACTAAGACAGGATTAACCAGGGCTAAAACAAGTCTAAAACAGGGCTAAACTAGGACTAAAATAGGACTAAGACAGGACTAAAACAGGACTAAAACAAGGCTAAAACAGGACAAAAAACAGGATTAAAACAGGGTTAAAACAGGACTAAAACAAGACTAAACCAGGGCTAAAATCAGGGCTAAACCAGGAGTAAAACAGAACTAACCCAGGACTAAAGCAAGACTAAACCAAGACTAAACCTGAACTAAATCATGACTAAACTAAGTCTAAACTAGGACTAAGCTGTGTTGTTTAGAAAGTCAAAATGAAGAACTCTGTGTGCTAAGTCCCTCCCCCTTCAGAGCGCTACCACACCACATCACGTCAGGTTTGTGAAGTCGTCGTGCACAGTTTTGTCTCGTGTTTTTCTTGAGTTTAATCCAGGACTCAGTGTGGTTTTGCAGTGGACCGAACACGTCGTCTCGAAGAGCTTATGAATTTATGTTGGACAAAACAATCAATGCGTCGTCATTTCCATCTGACCTTTGTGCAGTGAACGTCCAAACCCACGGGGCTCCAGCTCACAAATGTTTTAAATGTTAATAGAAGGCAGACGTATCGATTCTCCCCATGTAAAGCTCCATTAACAACAAATGACTTACAATCTCACAGAGGTGGGAGAGGCGCCGCGCTGTGGAGAGGTTTTCGGTTCGGTTCCGGCTCTGACCAGCGCGTTCGCTTTGTCTATGAGTATTAAAGGAAAGAGGTGGATGCATAAGGCTGTGGAAAATGTTAAAAAGTGCATAAGATATAGGTTTTCCCTGCAAAAAACTAAATCTAGCCAGGTTAAAACTTTTTTTTTTTTTAATTAAGGAAGTTTTATCATTATTTGAGTAAATTTCACGTGAAAAGTCAAATTCCTTCCACTGGAACTAGACTTTTTGTACTTAAAACATGAAAATACATCTTGAAATAAGAAAAACAACAACTTTTTACACTTAGAATAAGAAAAACGACAACTTTTTACACTTAAAATAAAAAAAACTTTTTACACTTTAAATAAGAAAAACAACTTTTTACACTTAGAATAAGAAAAACGACAACTTTTTACACTTAAAATAAAAAAAACTTTTTACACTTTAAATAAGAAAAACAACTTTTTACACTTAGAATAAGAAAAACGACAACTTTTTACACTTAAAATAAGGAAAACAACTTTTTACACTTAAAATAAGAAAAACAACATTTTGCACTTAAAATAAGAGACAATCAAATGTTGCTTGAGGTAAGAACACAGATTATTTTACTTGTCAAGTTGAGTCCACTAAAATGAAGTCAAATGTTCTTAAATTAAGTCATTTTAACTTGTCTACATTTGTTTTTTTTTCCAGTGTTCATGTTGTTTTAATTCAGTTTTACATCAGTTAAGTGCAGTTGGGGTAAAAACAGTGAAGAAAAGTACAAAAATACAAAGAATTGCATCTAAAATACACAATTTATGCACAAGGAAGGCATTTTTCTGACAGTTTAAACCTTCATTTAAAGATTCTATATTACGCAAAATTGACTCTTGTGAGCTTTAAATCGTGTATATGTGTTTTGTTTCATTCATGTTTGAGTAACTCTTTATTATTAGTCTGTCAGTATTTCCAAAGCTCAGAACGCTCTGTTGCACCTTGTGATGTCATGAACACTGCAAATTTCTCTGATCTGGCCAAGATCAGAGACTAAACCAGGACTAAACCAGAGACTAAACCAGGTTTCCCTAAGTATCAATGACCTCCAGCTGCCCCAACACATTTATTCACTCGTCCCTGAGACAGATCTGATTAGTGACAGTTAAAGTAACTGAGTGAAATAAATACTAAAAACTAAGCTAAGAAGTGGAATAAATACTAAAAACTAAGATAAGAAGGGAAATAAATACTAAAAAACTAAGCTAAGAAGTGGAATAAATACAAAAAAATTAAGCTAAGAAGGGAAATAAACACAAAAACTAAGCTAAGAAGGGAAATAAACACTAAAAACTAAGCTAAGAAGTGGAATAAATACTAAAAACTAAGCTAAGAAGGGAAATAAATACTAAAAAACTAAGCTAAGAAGTGGAATAAATACTAAAAAATTAAGCTAAGAAGGGAAATAAACACAAAAACTAAGCTAAGAAGTGGAATAAATACTAAAAACTAAGCTAAGAAGGGAAATAAACACAAAAACTAAGCTAAAATCAGTCATTTACACATAATAAACATGATGTACATAGAGTGCAGTAGTTTATATGTATATTTGACAGATTCCAGATCAGCTGTTCCTCATGGCCTGTGGGAGGGAGCTGTCCGTCAGTCTGGTGCTGATGGCAGCAGTTCAGAGTGTTTGTTTAGAGGGTGGGAGTGGTCCTTGACATGACTCAGCTAGTCAGAAATTCTTAAATTTAGGCAATAAATGTTTACAAGAAGATACAATCTGTTTACCACAGTTTTCCCTGCAACACTTCACTTGTTTATAGATTCAGAGATACAGATTTGCTTTCTACTCAAGTATGTTTGCATCCGTACACTTATTTCCAGCTCATGAACACTCACCAGAGACGCTTCATTCTAGCCTAGAGGTCGTTTATTTTAAGAGAACTTGTCAAGTAAAATGATCTTACTGCATGGACAGATAATTCCACTACTTTTAAGTCATTTTCTGGTAGTTTTAAGTGTTTATATTTTACATTTTGGCCATGTGAACAGCTCCTTTTACCTTTAGTTCAGTCGAGATTGGCTGAAATGACCCAAACGATTCTAGTGAAGGTGTTTGGAGTCTAAAAACGCACTGGAAATCAGCGTAAATCTGCAGGGTTTGTGTGTTAAACGCGCGTAAATGAAACAAAACAGGACTCCAGGTGTGTTTGCGATGAGTGGATTGTAACACGGATCAGAAAATAACGTAAAATGAGCGTTTTAAAGCCGAGTCCTCGTCCTCTTTTACCTGTTGGCCTGAGTAATGATATTCCTTTGGTTTGCACAGACCAGTGGTGGGTTAAATGGAGCTAAAATGATGGGTTCCTCTGGGCAGGTCTTTTACTGAAGTCAGAGCTGCTTCACTCACGGAGCAACAGACTGACCGAAATCCAATTAGAGCAGCCAATTTACTGCGAGGGTAAACTGTCTGCATGGAGATAGAAAGAAACACTTACCTGGATCCAGAATACACACTTTAGAGGGAAAATAAATCCAGTTTGTATCGCGTGGATCCTCTGGCTTCACGATATTCACTAAATGTATTTGTTTAATGCGCGAGACGTCTGGTGAACGCTCTTTTCTTTTTGTTATTTAAGAAAAACGACAGAAAAGGACGAACATTTTTCTGATATACAGGAAAAAATTAACATCATTTTAAAAGCAGTTATCTTGAAAACTATGAAGTCCAGCTCAGTGATGGTGTTGGTGTTGGTCTACCAGATCCTTCCTCTTTACACTTTTGGCACCAAGTCCAGATTTGTTTTTCCAGATTTTGCGTTGAAGCTGCACAGTTTTCAGTGACGCAAAATGACTCAACCTGAAAACCGAACAAAAATAAAACATGAAATATAAAATCTTGATCTTGATTCTGGTTTAGACCTGGTTTAGACCTGGTTTAGACCTGGTTTACTCCTGGTTTAGTCCTGGTTTAGTCCTGGTTTAGACCTGGTTTAGACCTGGTTTAGACCTGGTTTAGACCTGGTTTAGTCCTGGTTTAGTCCTGGTTTAGTCCTGGTTTGGTCCTGGTTTGGTCCTGGTTTAGACCTGGTTTAGACCTGGTTTAGACCTGGTTTAGACCTGGTTTAGTCCTGGTTTAGCCCTGGTTTGGTCCTGGTTTAGACCTGGTTTAGACCTGGTTTAGTCCTGGTTTAGTCCTGGTTTAGTCCTGGTTCAGACCTGGTTTAGTCCTGGTTTTGTCCTGGTTTTGTCCTGGTTTAGACCTGGTTTAGACCTGGTTTAGACCTGGTTTAGTCCTGGTTTTGTCCTGGTTCAGTCCTGGTTTAGTCCTGGTTTAGCCCTGGTTTAGCCCTGGTTTGGTCCTGGTTTAGACCTGGTTTAGACCTGGTTTAGACCTGGTTTAGTCCTGGTTTAGACCTGGTTTAGACCTGGTTTAGTCCTGGTTTGGTCCTGGTTTGGTCCTGGTTTAGACCTGGTTTAGACCTGGTTTAGTCCTGGTTTGGTCCTGGTTTGGTCCTGGTTTAGACCTGGTTTAGACCTAGTTTAGACCTGGTTTAGTCCTGGTTTAGACAGGACTAGACCTGGTTTAGACTAAACCAGGACTGAACCAGGACTAAACCAGGGCTAAACCAGGTCTGAACCAGGACTAAACCAGGGCTGAACCAGGATTAAACCAGGGCTAAACCAGGGCTAAACCAGGACTAAACCAGGACTAAACCAGGACTAAACCAGGACTAAACCAGGACTAAACCAGGACTAAACCAGGATTAAACCAGGGCTGAACCAGGATTAAACCAGGGCTAAACCAGGGCTAAACCAGGACTAAACCAGGACTAAACCAGGACTAAACCAGGACTAAACCAAGACTAAACCAGGACTAAACCAGAGACTAAACCAAGACTAAACCAGGACTAAACTAAGACTAAACCAGGACTAAACCAGAGACTAAACCAAGACTAAACCAGAGACTAAACCAGAGACTAAACCAGGGCTAAACCAGGGCTAAACCAGGGACCATAGGTGAGAGTAGGACCAGAGATCTAAACCAGGTCTAGACTAGGACTAAACCAAAACTAAATCAGGTCTAAACCAGGACTAAACCAGAACTAAACCAAGTCCAAACCAGGGACCATAGGTGAGAGTAAGACCAAATATCTAAACCAGGTCTAAACCAGGTCTGAACCAGGACTAAACCAGGACCTGACCAGGACTAAACCAGGTCTAAACCAAGACTAAACCGGGTCAAAGCCAAGACTAAACCAGGTCTAAACCAGGTCTAAACCAGGTCTAAACCAGGGACCTTAGGTGAGGGAACATAGACTGTCCTGTAAATGTAAATCTGATCTTTGTCTTTTTATTCATGAGTCTTAATGATTCTGAATGTTTTAAAAAAAACTGAAACAACACGTTTCATTTTGTATCTGACTTTCTGTTTTCGTGACCTACTTTAAAACAGCAGAACATTTTGTCGTTGACGTACAAAAGTCGAGTGATCTGAGTCTCGTCTCGTGTTCTTAACCACCGTCTCCTTCAGAAGTACAAAACAAAACGTCTGCAGGGACTCCGAGGATTCTGGGTAAATATGTTTTTGTTTTGGTGAAACATCTGGATCGAGTCTGACAGGAAACGGCACAGGAGCAGCTGGAGGAAGTGATGTCGTCAAAACAAGGAGGCACAAGGGATTCTGGGTAATGGGATCTCAGGGGAAGATGGTAATGGTTACTAATGTTGCTGTTGCTATTGCTATTGCTATTGCTATTGCTATTGCTACTACTACTGCTACTACTACTATTACTACTACTGCTACTATTACTACTACTGCTACTATTACTACTGCTACTATTACTACTATTACTGCTACTATTACTACTACTACTATTACTGCTACTACTACTGCTACTATTACTACTACTACTACTGCTACTACTACTACTACTACTGCTACTACTGCTACTATTACTACTACTACTACTGCTACTACTACTACTACTACTACTACTACTGCTACTATTACTACTACTACTACTGCGGATGTGCTCACATTAAAACTGTGACAACACCCAGAAGTGGACTTGGACTAGACCAGGTCTACATCAGGACTAGAACAGAACCAAACCAGGTCTACATCAGGACTAGAACAGAACCAAACCAGGTCTACATCAGGACTAAACCTGGGCTCAAACCAGGTCTACATCAGGACTAAACCTGGGCTCAAACCAGGTCTACATCAGGACTAAACCTGGGCTCAAACCAGGTCTACATCAGGACTAAACCTGGGCTCAAACCAGGTCTACATCAGGACTAAACCTGGGCTCAAACCAGGTCTACATCAGGACTAAACCTGGGCTCAAACCAGGTCTACATCAGGACTAAACCTGGGCTCAAACCAGGTCTACATCAGGACTAAACCTGGGCTCAAACCAGGTCTACATCAGGACTAAACCTGGGCTCAAACCAGGTCTGCATCAGGACTAAACCTGGGCTCAAACCAGGTCTACATCAGGACTAAACCTGGGCTCAAACCAGGTCTACATCAGGACTAAACCTGGGCTCAAACCAGGTCTACATCAGGACTAAACCTGGGCTCAAACCAGGTCTGCATCAGGACTAAACCTGGGCTCAAACCAGGTCTACATCAGGACTAAACCTGGGCTCAAACCAGGTCTACATCAGGACTAAACCTGGGCTCAAACCAGGTCTACATCAGGACTAAACCTGGGCTCAAACCAGGTCTGCATCAGGACTAAACCTGGGCTCAAACCAGGTCTACATCAGGACTAAACCTGGGCTCAAACCAGGTCTACATCAGGACTAAACCTGGGCTCAAACCAGGTCTGCATCAGGACTAAACCTGGGCTCAAACCAGGTCTGCATCAGGACTAAACCTGGGCTCAAACCAGGTCTACATCAGGACTAAACCTGGGCTCAAACCAGGTCTACATCAGGACTAAACCTGGCCTCAAACCAGGTCTGCATCAGGACTAAAACCTTGGCTCAAACCAGGTCTACATCAGGACTAAACCTGGGCTCAAACCAGGTCTACATCAGGACTAAACCTGGGCTCAAACCAGGTCTACATCAGGACTAAACCTGGGCTCAAACCAGGTCTACATCAGGACTAAACCTGGGCTCAAACCAGGTCTACATCAGGACTAAACCTGGGCTCAAACCAGGTCTACATCAGGACTAAACCTTGGCTCAAACCAGGTCTACATCAGGATTAGAACAGAACCAAACCAGGTCTACATCAGGACTAAACCTGGGCTCAAACCAGGTCTACATCAGGACTAAAACCTTGGCTCAAACCAGGTCTACATCAGGACTAAACCTGGGCTCAAACCAGGTCTACATCAGGACTAAACCTGGGCTCAAACCAGGTCTACATCAGGACTAGAACAGAACCAAACCAGGTCTACATCAGGACTAAACCTGGGCTCAAACCAGGTCTACATCAGGACTAAACCTGGGCTCAAACCAGGTCTACATCAGGACTAAACCTGGGCTCAAACCAGGTCGACATCAGGACTAAACCTGGGCTCAAACCAGGTCTACATCAGGACTAAACCTGGGCTCAAACCAGGTCTGCATCAGGACTAAACCTGGGCTCAAACCAGGTCTACATCAGGACTAAACC
>CM068366.1:4343530-4363530 GCA_034769755.1 Odontamblyopus lacepedii
AAACAGATTCAAACAGAGAGGAAGTCGTTATAAATGATGATTATTATACATTTCTGAACCTGAATTTAGAACAAAACCGAGTCCAAGGAGTCCGTCTGAGGAACAGTCTCGCATGTCTAAGTCTATTCTAGTTTTTAAGAAAAGTGTGAAAGTAGCACGACTGAAAAGATAGAATACTTCTGTGGAAAAAGAAGAGTTTTTTGTTGTTGTTGTTGAATGTTTGCAGCACATGACACTGGAGCTCTAGTATAAGCTGAGCTTTTTCTTCTTCCTGTGCCCTTTCATTCATATTTATGTTAAAGTTGTACATATGTAAGTATGTTGCATTTGCTTTTGTTTTGTTTTAATGAGTGAAATAAATAAAGAGAGGAAAAAACATAACTCAACTCAACTTAAAGCTGCATTGTGGAATGAAGTGTTTGATATTTTATTTTTGAGTTTAACATTAATGATTTAACAATTGCTTTTGCAAGTGTATTTCTGTGCTCGCTGCAAGGTGCAGAAAGTGACCACATCCCGTCTGTTAAGATCCAGACACGGGCCCTCCGCCTCTCGCAGCTTCCTGTGAGCTGGTGTGTTTTATGTCAACGGGGCCCGGTGAAGAAAGTGGGAGGAGTCAGCAGCGCCGCGCACATTTGCATATTCATGAATTGTGAAATGTCAAAAGTAACTGGAAGCCAGTTTTGGGGGCTGGTTGCTGCGTCACTGCCCGGGCGACCAGACATATATGTTTAGAGATGCTGTGAGGGAAATAAATCTTGTTAATTGGAACTTATTGAATCCTGGTAATACTTCAAAACTGGTATGTGCTAAATGCTTTTAGTGTAGATCTTGTTACCTCAGAGAATAGTAAATATAATTCCTTATTTCAGTTTTGAACACGCGGAAGAATTAATAACTGAGAAAGGTGATTGATTATTTATGTCTTATTCGTGGTACATGGTGAGAATAAAAATAGAATTCTTCAAATGGTGACCCCGAACGTGCTGAAGGGGAATTGATTGAGACGCACTTCCTGAGGTAACAACAAGGACGGAGGAGTTCCAGGCGGCGACCGGACCGCGTCCTTAACCCGTTTTCGGATTAAACATACCAGATCCTGATTCCACAACAACTTGTGACTTCTCTCAGGGCGCCCTAATAAAAACCACGCAAAAAGGTAAGAACATTTACCTGTTGCTCTACAAAAGAGTCGAAGTATGTTCTATTGGCAAAGCTAAATTAAAAGGGAGATTTCATATTGTTGTAAATCTGTAAATTGATGGTGTGGAACAGGAATTTAGGGACTAGCGCGTCAAATATTCTCCTTGTTTTTAGCATAGGTGTCTTAAACACATTAAAGGTATAATACCACTAGTTTCCAAATTTAGAAATCCAGGATTTTGAGTGTAAAAGGGAGGTTTGAGTCCCCCTTAGAGTAAGATAAAAGATAATAAAGACCACAGGAGGGCGAAAAGAGCCTATAAAAGCCGTGTGACTCGGTTTCCTAGGTGGGACTTCCCCGCGCTCTAGAGACGTCTGAGACAGATTAAAAGCGTTACTAGGTTAAGACGCAAGTTGGACTGGGGGGCCAATTTTAAAACCTTTAAAAGGCTAAGAGTGTAAGAGCCTAACTTAAACACTTGGGTTTGAGTCCCCGCATGCGTTGGATTTACAACGTAGTGCGAAATAATTACGTGATAGTCTAGGGCAAATTAAAACAAGGAGAACAACCAAATAAATTAAAAACCATAAAACAAGCAAAATTTGTTTTCTAAATTAACAAATTAACAACAGATAAATTGTCGAGTAAAATTGTCTTTAATTAAATAAAAGATTATTAGTAACAATGGCAGAAAATTCCAAAACACCGATAGAGTGGTGGGAGGAATTAACAAAATTGATGGACAAAAGGATAAATTAAAAGAAAAGAAAGAAGAATATTTCGAACATTGGCGAGATTGGATTCCCGTAATAAAGGACTGGAATACAGACTGTATTAAAAACACTGGATCAAAATAGGATGCAAATGGAAC
The DNA here is from genome assembly GCA_034769755.1 of Odontamblyopus lacepedii. Lineage (NCBI taxonomy): Eukaryota > Metazoa > Chordata > Actinopteri > Gobiiformes > Gobiidae > Odontamblyopus > Odontamblyopus lacepedii. The sequence continues at coordinate 4,345,546 of CM068366.1, forward strand.
AACAAATTAAAATAAACTCAAGGTAAGTAAAGACAAAGATGTAAAGAAAGCAGAAAGGAAAAACAGCTGAAAAGAAGACTAAGGAGTTGGAAAAAGATTAAAAATCTCAAGTTTCTCTCTCTTGGCCAGCGCGCTATGGATAACCGCCAGTGGTGTTTTTGAGAAAACCACAGACAAACACGAGGAGGGGCCTAAACTTAGAGGGTGCAGCTTCCGCACCTCCGGCTTATACACCATCAGCTTTGCCTTGCCCCAGAACGCAGGGGAACACACCACCTGCAGGAATATATCCAACTGCTGATACACGGCATGATGGATATAGACACAAAAACATCACCATCATTATCACAAGGTCAGATACAACAATTGGAGAAAATGTTTTCCACCCCACATGAAGCAGATGACACAGAAACAGTACTGGAAGAATAACAGGGAGCAATTTTAAAGACTGTTCAAGAAACAAATGAGGAAGCAAAGGGCGAGAGATGGATAGGCAGTAGCAGAGCAAAGGGAGGAACAGGAACAAAGGGATAAGAAGGACAGAGAGGAGAGAGATAAGCTAGCTGAAATAGTGATAAACATGAGTGAGGAGCTGAAAAAGTATCGTGAGGAAAAGTGGATTCAGGGATGAAGACGCAGGGTAAAGAAAGTGAAGAGGAGGAAAATGAGAGTCAGAATGAAGATGAGAATTTAGAAAAGAGGAGGAAGCTCAAGATGAAAAGACCAACGAACGCTGAATAGAATATGGGCAGATATACGAAATACTGAACGCCAACTTGCTGAACTCAAACAGACAAAAAACAGTCAAAAGCGGACAAGATTAAGTGTAGTATAGACCTGAAAAGACATCTCAGGAAACTTGAAGCAGACCAGAAAGAAATACTGAAAAGGATGGATCAGAGGGAAGCGGAGAGACAGGGGCGCAAACGCACCAGATCGGGTAACCTCTGACTGGTATGGCGCATATCCATTGGTACAGAGCAGGACCAAGAGACCCCACTAAGCGGTCAGGTCCCTATAAAATATGTGGCCTTTTCATGTGTGGAGTTGAGCATGATTAAAGAAAAACTTCCTCCACTCACTGAAGGAGGGTTAAAGTGGTTTACCACAGTTAAAACCGCATTGGCAGGACAGGACCTTTGCATTGGGGATCTGAGAGGACTGTTAGGACCATGCACCACGAGTGATAAGACAGAAGCTATTATGAAGTCAACACGTGTCAGACCCGCAGAACCAAACGATACACCTTTAGGCCCAAGAGAACAACATTTGCTCAGAGCACTCCAAGAGTTTTTCCCTGTGGCGGATCCAACCCCGCCCACGTTAAACACTTATAAGACAGGCACATCAGCAGTAGAATATTTGGAACAATGCCAGAAACAGTATGTAGACAAAATGCACGTCCATCCATACAAAAACATAGCCACCCGGACTCTCTTTTTGCAGTCAGTGCTTCAGAAACTGCCCAAACCAATCCAGGCCGCCCTAGAGGTGGTACCTGGTATCTGTGGAGACTCGAATCAATTCTTGATTCATTTGAAACACCATGTTGACCTTTACAATCGTAAACAAGAAGAAGAAGCAGGTAGGAGCGGTGACTTACAGGTGGAACTTCTGAAATTGCAATTGAACGAGGCTAGAGAGAAAGCCACCAAAGCTAAACAGGACAAAGCGAAGGACAAAGGCAAGGGACAGTTTGTAGCTGAACCAACCAAACTATACACACCAGAACAACATACACTGACAGCGCCACCTGCAGCACCCGTAAGTGTATTTTATGCTACACTTCCTCACAATGCACCCACACCATCACAACAACACCAGTACATGGGGAATCAAGGTTTTGGAAATCATGGGGGCAACAGGATTTAGTGGTCGTGGTGGATCGAGAGGACGTGGAAGGGTTTTACCCTCCGTACCAACAGCCACCAGTCCCACCGCAACAATGTTTCGGATGGATCCACGCTTCATTGGATAAGAAATTGCCCATACTCACCAGTCAACCGACAACCTAGGGAGGATTTGCTCCTAGGGGACGAGGAAATCCACGTGGACAACAACACCAAGGGGATATCAAGGTCCTCCCCACCATGGGCTCACAGGCACAACAGTATGGACAGAACGTGCCACATGGAAGCTACTATGCGGACACTGAAGATTACTAGGGGTGCCCAGTGAGTCCTGACCCCAGCCCGAACCTTTGGTCATAGTAGAGGTGGCTGGGAGGTCACATCAAATGCTTGTAGACACAGGAGCCTCCTACTCAACTGTTCAGGACATTCCTCGAAGCTGCTTAGCAATCATCATGTCTACTTAACAGGCCTCACGGGTAAACCAACCCCTCTACAACGGGACTAAAATGTTACCTGTCAAACTTGCTGGACAGACTCTACACACATCTTTGGTACACTCGCCTAACACCCCAGTCAACCTGTTGGGCAGAGACATTCTTATGGCCACAAAGGCAGTCATTTCATGTACAGGCGAAGGACTAAAAGTAAATTGGCCGAACGGACAAACAGTGATTTGTGCATCTGGATTTTTCCAAGGATGCTGGGTAGTTACTGACCCAGATCCAGGGACATATGCAGACATTTATTGGGGACTTCTGGAACCATCAGAACATATTGACACTGGACTTATGTCACATCTTTACAAATGGAAACCATGGTTCGTTGAACTACACCCTTATTCCCTCAATTGATCCATACCATGTTACCTTATTTTATGACAGGAACACAATGCACAATATGAAATAGCTTTTGAAGCATATGAGGGACAAAAATACATTATACACACTGATGCCCTGTATGTACATAAGAAAGGTGTCGTTGCCTCTGTCGTGTTGTCTAGTCCACTAACTGATCTTTTTGTTCGAGACTCATGTACAGTTCCACATGTTTCACTGTTCTTAGGACCTGGCTTTGAAGCTCGTGCGTTGGGACCCCTTTGTGGGAACTCAACAAAGCGAAAGATTGGGAAGCAACGCAAATTCCTGATTTATTTTACAGTACATCTACTGACTCGTACAAAATTCTGCTTCCAAATGTAGAGGACACGGTCCTTCTAGAACACACTCTAATTCCCAGACATCATGGTAGAGAATTAACTGATCACGATTTGGCTGAAAACATGTTGAGCGAACTTCCAAATTCATTATGGGCAGATGATCCTTCCGACATTGGACGATGTTTAGTCGAACCAGTCATGCTTGAGGTACAACCTGGCGTGGTGGTACGCATTCCACAAAGACCATATCGTTCACAAGCTCAAGAAGAAGGGGTTGACAAAGCTCTCACTGCACTCTGGGAGGCCGGGGTACTTGAACTTTCAGATTCTAGTTGGAATACACCTCTAAACCCAGTACCTAAACCAGATAATACATATCGCATGGCGCACGATCTGAGAAAGGTTAACGAGGTCACTATTACTTCACTCCTGCCAGTTCCTGATCCTCACAAATGTCTCTCAGTTCTAGCCCCACAAATGAAATGGTATACAGTCGTAGATTTATGTCAAGCCTTCTTTACCATCCCACTAGCCCCAGAATGTAGGTATCAGTTTGCCTTCACACACAGGGGAATTCACTTGCAGTACAAGGTGCTGCCACAGGGACATAGAAACGCTCCAGGAATCTTTAATGATTGTTTGAAAAAGTGTCTTTCAGGCTTGACGTATCCTGAGGGCTGTGTTCTCGTCCAGTACGTGGACGACCTCCTGATTGGAGCAACGGATCCAGATCTTTGTCTTGAGGCCACACGGAAGACCTTGCTTAAATTGCATGAGTGTGGGTTCAAGGCCTCTAGGAAGAAGTTACAATGCTGCAGACAGGAAGTCACATTTTTGGGTAAGGTAATTTCATCAGCTAGTTTTAAGCCCTTACCCTCTCAGAAACAAGCCATCCTGTCAACGCCACGTCCAGACACAGTCAAAGAAATGCTCTTTCCTTGGGTTAGTTAATTATTCACGCTACCACGTTGCAGACTACACAGGCATGTGCGCTCCCCTAAGGGGATTGATTAAACAGGCAGGTGTTAGAGAGCTCAGTGCTTCCCTCCAGTGGACAGGTGAGGCAGAAGAAGCTTTTTGTTCTCTCAAACAAGCATTAGCCAACTCAGCAGATCTAGGCATCCCAGACTACTCCAAGGACATGCACCTAGATGTTGCTCTCACACCCCACTCAGGTTATGGGGTGCTCTGGCAGAAAGGTCAAGAAGCGAGAATTGTCCTTTGTATGTGTCTGTTCAATTAGATCCATTGGCAAAACGCGCTCCCGTTTGTGCCCTCTACGCAGACACTTTGGCAGCTTTGGTGAACAAATGTGCCCACGTAGTCATGGGACACTCACTTGTGATTCACACTGATCATTCTGTAGTTGCGTATATTCAATCTAGACTCTTTGCATTGACACCACAAAGACAAATCAAACTTGATCACACACTGACACAACCTAACGTTTCATATGTGCCACAGACTGAGTCAAATTCAGCCTTTGGTCTCCGGGGATCCGGGGAACCACACAACTGCGTGTCAAGGGCCATTTTGACCACTTCTCTAAGGGCAGACCTACAAACGAAACCTATTTTGGACTCAATGCATTTATTCACAGATGGACACTCACATCGTGATCCCATCTCAGGTAAAGTAATCTCAGGTTCCGCTGTTGTTAAACTCACACCAAATCCAGCAGGTACACCAACAGCAGAATTGGTAAGTTCTTGGGGTCCACAATCTGGACTCTCTGCCCAATTCGCCGAACTTAATGCGTTGGATATGGCTCTTAATTATGCAGGTGACAACTCGGCTACAATCTACACAGATTCAGCCTACGTTTACGGACTTGTGACTCGTGATTTGGCAGCTTTTAAGCGCACAGGATTTGTAACAGCTAAGGGTGAGCCAGTTGCCCACCAAGATCTGTGCCAAGACATAGCTGAACGGATGTTAAGGCCAGAAAAACTGGCTATTATTAAAGTTCCTGGACATTCTAAAATCGGTTCCTTTGAAAAGATTGGTAATGACAGTGCAGATTTCCATGCTAAACGTGCGGGAAGCTATAACACACCTGGAACCATGGCAATGGCCATTACTCTAGGCTCAGACGACGGGTTGCCCAAGGGCTACACAGGTAAGGTTCCACCCAAAGTTTTCTTAGGTCAGAACCTGATCAAAGCCTTACAATCTACGGCTACTGACTACGACGTTGCTGTTTGGACCAAGGTTGGTCATTTCCACCGAAATGACATTGCATTTTCTCCAGATTTACATCTTATCTGGATACCTGAATCTGTTTGGGATGCAGTAAACTTCACAGTTGCCCAGGATCCTGCACTAAATGCACATGGTGCTAAATTGTACTTGAACACGAGTTTCATTTCAACACATTCCGAACCTCCAGAGTTAGATTCTCCTAGTTCAGGTAAAGTATGCCTAGCCACTGCAGTTGACATTTTTCAGAAACAGCAGGACTGTTCAGACATTGAGAGGGACCATTGGCGTGCGGTTAAATCGTATGAGTATGAGGATGGCATCTGGCGTGGTCCTACGGGATTTCCCAATCTACCGTACTCAATGCTTAAAGAAGTTCTTGAAGAAACGCATGGACCAACTCATTTGTCACCTGCTCTGATGTCTCAGGCTATTTCTTCATGGTATTACTACCCAGGTCTTGCTAGGGTTTGCAGGGATCATGTTCGTGCATGTAATACATGTTCCATTTTCAATCCACATCCGCACACCAAATCTGGAGGAGGACACCTGAGGATTGGTGAGTACCCAGGTCAGGTTGTTTCCATGGATTTCACGGACATGTGCATTCCTGTCCGTGGTAAAAGATACTTATTGATTCTCATGGACACATTTTCCACATGGTCTGAAGTTTATCCATGTGCCCGAGAAACTTCTGACGAAGTGGTCAAGGCTTTGATCACTCATTGGATTCCTACGCATGGAGTCCCAGAAATTTTGATGTCTGACTCGGGAACTCATTTCACATCTGAGCACGTCCAAACGGTCTGCAAACTTCTGTCAATCAAGAAGACATTTGTTTCAGTTTATCACCCTCAGTCTAACTCACAGGTAGAACGCATGAATCGTACGCTGAAATCTCTTTTGGCTAAAGTTTTAGCAGATCGTCCAAATTCCAATTGGCTGGATATGTTGCCTTTTGTGCTATTTCACCACAGACACACAGTTCAGGCTAGGACAGGATTTTCACCATATGAACTTCTGTATGGCAGACCAATGCCTGGGGCTCTAGTGAGCTCTCTATTAGATCCTGTACTTCTTGTTAAAACCATTTTTCATTACAGACCATACTTTGAGGCTCTAAAAGCTACTGTTGACCACCTTTCAGTGACTAGGACAGTCACTGACCGCGATGTTGCTGACCATACTGCACATTTACCTTCTCAGGTTTTTCTGAAACGTCGTCCTAGGAACTCTTGGGCTGAACCACGCTATTCAGGCCCTTATAAGATCACCAAACGCACCACACACGCTATCCAGGTTCAAGGCTCAAACCATTGGTTCCATTGGTCAGACGTAAAACCTAACTATGGAACTTGAAGTGGAGTCTGAGCCTCCACTGAAGGGGGAGAGAGTGCCCCTAAAAAAAACAGCTCCAGAGAGACCAAGGAACAGTCAGGACAGAAACCACTTTCGTTCATTCAAAAAAATTCATAAAGACCCCAGGACAATGGGTCCTAATATTTCTTATTATAATGTTTGTCGCTGTCTTAATGTCACTCGAGGTCCAACATAACAAACATCATGGAACACCCGTTAATCTAACCAGTCTGAAATTTGTAAATAATAATTCTGTTTTTTCTGTACAAGGTCAGCTGAGCAGGAGACGGAGAGCCTTAATTGAACATGGACACGAGGGACAAAACACATGGGTAAAACTAGCTCACTTCGCCGCTAATATAACCAAACATACCATATTCAGGATGGACGCAGCCTCGCCATTGGACCGAGCGTACAAACAAAACAGTAAACAAAGGGTTACAATTTGCTCGTAATTTACATCCCGCGCCCCTATCAATCTTTGTATCCTGTTCTGTAAAAAACTGAACATTTTTGGGGCACCAGAAATCTCTAGACATATTAGAAGTGACGGAAGTGGGTATAAACGACACAACTTACCCGTCACAGAAGCAATATCCTCATATCTCATTTCTACCTCCTGGTCAGCTCTCCTTCAGAAGGTATTTTTGGGGATAGGACTGTCTCTTTTGTTATGCTTTGTTGTGTTTGGATGTCTTCTTTCTGTGTTGTTAAGCTCATCTCTAGGTCCATGTCCAAAATGACGGCTGGAATATTTTGGCAAAACCCAGTAAACATAATAGAGATGGATGTCCATGTGGAGCAAATTGATAAAGCACATGAGGAGGAGTTAAACCAGAGGCTCTGGGAAACCCTGAATAATTAAACAAGCTTCAACAGTGACACCTATGGGTAATGTATAAGACGTCAGAAGGGGGTGAGGAAAAAAAAAAAAAAAAACATTTCTATACTTTGATGATTAATGATTTATATGTTTAACCCTTTTGATTATTACGTTTTAAACATTTTCAGGATGACTTACATTTGAGTGTTTTTGTACTTTTTTGACATTTATACATTTTTCAACATTTTAAACATTTTTATGAGTATTCTGTGATTTTTTGGTGTTTTTATGTTCTATTTTCACATTTCAGAGTTTGATTTAGGTGAGATCTCGGAAGGAGATCTCAGAAGGGGGTTTGAAGTGTTTGATATTTTATTTTTGAGTTTAACATTAATGATTTAACAATTGCTTTTGCAAGTGTATTTCTGTGCTCGCTGCAAGGTGCAGAAAGTGACCACATCCCGTCTGTTAAGATCCAGACACGGGCCCTCCGCCTCTCGCAGCTTCCTGTGAGCTGGTGTGTTTTATGTCAACGGGGCCCGGTGAAGAAAGTGGGAGGAGTCAGCAGCGCCGCGCACATTTGCATATTCATGAATTGTGAAATGTCAAAAGTAACTGGAAGCCAGTTTTGGGGGCTGGTTGCTGCGTCACTGCCCGGGCGACCAGACATATATGTTTAGAGATGCTGTGAGGGAAATAAATCTTGTTAATTGGAACTTATTGAATCCTGGTAATACTTCAAAACTGGTATGTGCTAAATGCTTTTAGTGTAGATCTTGTTACCTCAGAGAATAGTAAATATAATTCCTTATGTTAACTTTTTCCTGTTCAAGCCCCCCTAACCGTGGTTGGGGAGCACAGGGGAGATCTTCTTCTCCTAGGGACCGGAGTTAACTCCCTTTGAGGACCTCGTGCGCTTGCGGTGTATAAAGAAAAACGTAAATAAAAGGAGGCAGTTCGCTGAAGAGTCGGCTTTATTTCACTCACTACACTCTCTTAGTGGCACCCTTTCCTTCCTCTACCTGCCCGGTCGCCGTCTCTCCTCTCTCTCAGAGCACACGCGGACACACACCCAGAGCGAGACCCGGGTCCCCTGGTCCGCGCAGACATACTTCTCGCGCGCCCCCGGCGCGCGCACACAACCACCCACTCTCTCTCTCTCGCACTGAGCCACAGACACAACACAGACACATCTCACAACACTACCCCCACCATGGACTGGCAATTAGCAGAAATTCCATTCCATCTATATCTCTATATACAACTGGTACACAATCTCCATATCTGTAGGCCTAAAATTTTGAAGAGACAGCTGTGTCCAATACATTACAACAATTAAAACATTTTAGTAGGTAGGTTAACTATAACAAGTGTCTATTACGTGATAACAGTAGCTCATTTAGCAGTAAATGTATGTGAGTGACAAATGCATTGCAACGCAATTAACTCTATCTTAGCAAAAGAGTATATTACACTTAAAACACCTGTTCTTTGGCGACCGGGCTGTAATACTTAACTAACTAGTTATGAATACATACATTGTAGAAAGGGTACATGTAAAAGTATTGTCTCTTCAGCTTTTCTCTTTTTTTTTTTTTAACATTGAACAAATGTGCTGAACATTGCAGACTCAAAAAAAATATATATATATAAAATATAAACTGTAGAGCCTCTAGTGCAAATAGGAACAGACAGTTTACTCTAGGTGACCCAGTCTCCGTACCGGTCCGGTCCTCTGCGCTGACGTTTGGGCCGTGGGCCATGCTGCGCCGGCTGGTGTGGCTCTCCCACCGCACCCCCACCATAGTCAGAGATCACATGGGAAGGAGTGGATGGAAGAGACCCAGGCATATTAGAGTCAGGAGCAGGTGGAGTCAACAGCTGGGAGTTAGTGGGGTCGTCACTGGAGGCAGTAGAGAAGAGGAGATGCAGGCTGAAGTTCTGGTCGGCTGGGTCTCCGTCCACAGCTGGTGGTGGAATCTCGGACGGTGTCCACTTCTGGGCGTGGTCCAGGACCCAGGAGTCGTCGAGAGGCTCACGGCTACGGTAGTGTTTCAGCTGGTCGTGGTGGACGACTTTTACTTTGGCTCTGGGGCTCTTCTGAATGCGGTAAACAAGATCGTCCAGCTGTCCCGTGACGAAGAAGGGTCCTTCGTAGGAGGGGAGGAACTTTTTCACTTTGTTTTTGACATGACGTGTTCCTTTAATAAGATACCAGACTGCGTCTCCAACTTTGTACTGCGTGTGGCAAGCATTTTTGTCGTATTGCCTTTTTGCACGTGTGACTGACTCACCAAGAGCTTCTCGAGTGATGCTGTGAGCTAATTCCAGCCGCTCACGCATTTGTTGCACATACTCTGGAGCTGAAGGCACAGGGTCAGAGTCTGGGGGCAGGCCAGCTACAAGGTCCACTGGCTCACTTATTTCGTGTCCGAACATCATGTAGTTGGGAGTGAAGCCAGTAGCGCTGTGCTTGGTCGCTCTGTAGGCCATAAGTGCATATGGAATCATCAAGTCCCAATCCCAGTGACAGCGTTCTGCGGTAGAAGCGAGTATTTTCTGGAGTGTGGCATTGAAACGTTCAACTTGGCCGTCGGACTGTGGTCGGAATGGCGTAGTGTGAGTTTTCGATGCAAAATAGTCGGCAAATTTCTTGAAACAACCCTGCTTCGAAGTGCGCCCTTGATCAGAGTGCAGAGAGTGAGGCATCCCAAAGCGGCACACCCATTCCGTTGCAACGACATGAGCCACTGTCACAGCCTTTTCGTCTGGAATTGGAAATGCTTCAGTCCATTTGGTGAAGTACTCCTGTATTACGAGCACGTAGCGGTTTTTACGATCTGTTTCGTTGAGTGGGCCCATGATGTCTAGTGCAATGCGCTCCATGGGGGCTCCAACCCTGACAGTTCCCATGGGTGCCTGCGGAGTTTTGTGGGGTCTGGCTCTGCATGCACAGTTAGTACAAGTGCGGCACCAGAGGGCAACATCTTCCCTCATGTGGTACCAGTAGTATCGGGTTTGAAGTCGGGCCACAGTCCGTTCAATACCAAAATGTCCACCTACTGGCCCCTCGTGCATTTGGCGCATAACGTCGGGCTGCATTTTGCGTGGCAGGACAATTTGGGGATAAAACTGTGTGTCATCCAAACAGTAAAAGCGACGGAGTAGAACTCCATCTCGGAAGTACAGTCTTTTCCATTGACTCCAGTACGTTTTGGTGACTGGGCTGCATGGGGAGACTGTGGTCCATGGGGGGCGCTCATTGCTGGACTCTAACCAAGCTTTTACTGGTGCAATGTCCGCGTCAGCGGCTTGGGCCTGGCGCAGCTCCTCCATAGTCCAGCCAGGAAACAGTGTGGTCTCGTTCACATTAGTCACATAGATTGTCTCTGTTTGTTTTAAAGTGTCTGAATCGGTCAAGTTTTCTGCGCTTACCCCCACCGGACTCACAACTGCAGTTGACAGGCACGTCTCCACCCCCACCGGACTCAGCAGCAGGGATGTGGTGTCGGAGTCCAATTCACACTGAACCGCTTGGTGAGATGTGGTTCTCGGCTGTGAGGAGGGGCCATGCAGTTTACAAGGACAAGACTGGGGGCAGGGCCTGCGGGAGAGACTATCGGCGTTAGTATGTAAGCGACCTGGGCGATGAATGATTTCAAACTCGTACTCTGCCAATTTCTCAAGCCACCGGGCTAACTGACCTTCTGGCTCTTTCATCCGTGTTAGCCAGCGCAGGCTGCTGTGGTCAGTACGTACCTTGAAAGGCCGCCCAAGCAGATATTGACGGAAATGTGACGTGAAATCAACAATGGCTAACAGCTCCCGTCTTGTAGTGCAATAGTTTTGTTCAGTCTTGGTTAGCTTACGGCTCCCGTATGACAGCACACGTTCTGCACCGTCCTGCATCTGCGACAGGACGGCACCAATGCCTGTGTCACTAGCATCTGTGTCGAGGATCATTTCACCATAGTCCAGTGGGTAGCCTAAGACGGGGGCAGTGGTGAGGCGGTGTTTGAGCGTGTCAAAGGCGGCCTGGTGTTCAGCGTACCACTGGAAGTGTGCATTTTTCTTAGTCAGGTTGTGTAAAGGTTCGGCGATGGAGGCAAAGTCTTTCACAAATCTCCGGTAGTAGGACGCAAGGCCAATAAAACGTCTGACCTCTTGGACCGATGTGGGAGTGGGCCAAGTTTGGACTTTGCGTACTTTATTAGGGTCAGTGGCCACACCGTGTTCAGACACAATGTGGCCTAAGTAGGACACTTGACGGCGAAACAGACAGCATTTGGCAGGTTTTAGTTTAAGATTTGCCTGTTTGAGCCTCTGGAACACTTGGCTCAGTCGCTGCAGCATCTCCGGGACGTCCTTGGCCAGCACAATGATGTCGTCCAGGTAGACGAGGCAGGTCTCCCACTGCATGCCAGCCAAGACGCGATCCATAAGACGTTGAAACGTCGCTGGCGCGTTGCATAGGCCGAACGGCATGACGTTCCATTCGAATAGTCCATTTCGGTGCAAAAGCGGCTGCGGCGTGCTCTTGGGGTTAGTTCGACTTGCCAGTAACCTGAGGCGAGATCCAGAGTGCTGAACCATTTGGCAGTGGCGAGTGTCAGGGTGTCTTGGATCCGGGGCAGCGGATATGCGTCGGTGATGGTGCGGTCGTTGAGTGTTCTGTAATCGATACAAAGCGGTAAGTGCCATCCTTTACGCACCATGACGATCGGTGAGGCCCAGCTGCTGTGGCTGCTGGTGGCAAGACGGACTGGAGGCTCTCACGGATCTGCTGGTCGGCATTTTGCTGCTTTTCCCCAGCCATCCGACGAGGAGGTTGCTTCACGGGAGCTCCAGGCCTGGTTATGATATCGTGCTGCACCAGGCTGGTCGGCCCAAGTCACCGGGTCCCCTGGAAAAGACACTTTCATATGTACACAACAGGTTAGACAGTTCAAGTTTTTCATTGTCATTAAGGTCAGTGGAACTCTGTGCGTAGAGCTCCTGGAGGTGCTCTGGGACTGCGGGAAGCTGGCTGGAAAGTCTGCAGCTGAAGGGGCACTGGACGAGGCAGAGTCTCAGCTGACTGGAGGAGTCCAGCGATTGCACCTTCTTTAATGGTGACAGCTTTGTTTCCAGGGTTAAAGAGGCGCAGTGGGACGTTTGTCGGCCGAACGTGGGCGAGAACTCTGGCAATGAGTACTTTGTGCTTTTCAACGAAGCCTTTGGTGGGGCTGAGCAGCATGTCTCTCTGAGTTGCTTTGCTACAGTGCACTGTGCCCCTGACTAGGTACTCTTGTCCAGGCTCAACTACTATAGTTCTAGCGACTCTCACTGCATGTGACTTTGAGACAGTCTCTGGGTGGAAATAGGGCACTTCTTCTCCAAACAAAACAATGCGGTGCTTACCGAAATCAAGGCGAGCTTCAGCTTGAGTGAGGAAAGGGTGTCCAAGCAGCACTTCATTGCCTGCTATGTCCGCCACCAGAAAGTCCACTTCAACTTCGCGGTTGCTGATAGTGACAGGTATTTTGGCCTCCCCAAGCACCGGCACGTCTCCTGGTCCCACCCGAGCAACGCCTCTCGATGGATGACTGGAGTGCAGGTCTCATGTCTTGGTTAATAGCATTGTAATGGTGAAGGGGTAGCACGCTCCTCCGCGCTCCACTGTCCAAGACAGCGCACACCTCCAGCTCGTATATGCGCAGGTGGATGCTCATCTCACGGTTTTGGCCTTTAAGGTGGAGCACGGTGGTCTGTGGCGGTTCACGGGCAGTCCTGGGAACAAAAGTCTTTGCATTTCTTTGAGGGGACGAGCACTGACTTTGCTTGTGACCCCAGCCTTTACAGTTATGGCAGCGTAGGCCACCCTTATTAAAGTTCTTGTGCTGCCTTGGCGTTTCTGCAGGGGTGTGTTGAACAGAGTAGCTGGATGAAGGGCTAGTGGTAGGTGTATTAATAGACACAGTCTTATTTTTGTCGATTTCTCGGACAACAGCAGCCCGGGGTCGGCGTTCGGTGAGGCTGCGAGACCCTGACTGCATGAGGCTTGTGACATAGGATGCAGCCCTCTTTGTGGTCTCATGGCGATGGGCTATCTCATAGGCCCTGGCTAGTGTGGCTGGACGTTCTTCTAACAGTCTTTGGACTAGCTCTGCATCACCCAAACCATTTGTGAAAACTTCAACAGCTATAGCATCCTGCTCAGCCTCTGACCAATCTCCATAAGCTACAGCTACTTTTCCATAGATGTCATCTCTGAATACATGAAGGGCCTCGTCAGATTTGCGGACTCGTTGCCTCAACTCCACTGCCACAGCCGCAGCATGATCTGAAGAAGGGCCGTATGCAGTTTCGAGTTCCTCCAGCAGGCGGTGGTAGTCCCATTTAGATGAACGAGGGTTTCTGTGAACAATGGCACCTGCAGCTCCAACAAGGCAGAATTTCAGCTGGATAGCCTTTGTCTTTACTGACCAGCGATTTGCCTCTGCGCAGCTCTCAAACTTATGCAGAAACTCTCTCCATGGTGTGTTGCCGTCGTACTGACCAGGGCGCAGTGTGGGGACTCTCTCTTTGGGGTCATAGTCCTCATCACTATCCGATGGGGGGGGCTGGCGGGGCGCAGGGCGACTCTTACGTGGAGATGAGTGACCGGGACGGCTCAGTGAGGAGTGCACAGGCTTAACAGTCTCATTTTCATTAATGCACGGAGCCAGGGGAAGTGTACTTGCTTCTGGTATGGCAGTAGCTGGCGTGCTATGTACAAAACTTCCCATGTGAGCAGTGGCAAAGGGGTTAGTGTCTGCATAATGCACTTTAAATGACACAGGATACATGAATTGGTTTGGGCTTCCCACGGAGTCGCGACTTTGACTTTGACTCTCCGCTCCAAAGAAAGGATTCGTGGGGGAGAACTGAGTGGGACTGTGGGACGGCGCGAACAAATCGTCTCCATTAGCAGGCGTGTTAGCATAACTTTCATCACACCGAAACGGGTTATAATGTTCACCTTTCCGCACAGCCCTGTTCTCACAAGCTTCCATAATGTCCTGTATGTTTTCCTGAACATTGGTTAGAGACATGAACGGGTTCGAGTAGTTTGTTGCTTGTCCGTAATCATTGGGGAGATAGCGAGCGGCCGCCATGCTGTGCTAGCTTAGCTACTACAGTGGTATTACAGTCACTCAGCTTTTACTTGCACAGTCCTTTTATCTTCGTTTCTCACCACTTTTTAACGGCGCGAGGGTCCCTTCGTGGTCGCCAGTGTTAACTTTTTCCTGTTCAAGCCCCCCTAACCGTGGTTGGGGAGCACAGGGGAGATCTTCTTCTCCTAGGGACCGGAGTTAACTCCCTTTGAGGACCTCGTGCGCTTATGTGTATAAAGAAAAACGTAAATAAAAGGAGGCAGTTCGCTGAAGAGTCGGCTTTATTTCACTCACTACACTCTCTTAGTGGCACCCTTTCCTTCCTCTACCTGCCCGGTCGCCGTCTCTCCTCTCTCTCAGAGCACACGCGGACACACACCCAGAGCGAGACCCGGGTCCCCTGGTCCGCGCAGACATACTTCTCGCGCGCCCCCGGCGCGCGCACACAACCACCCACTCTCTCTCTCTCTCGCACTGAGCCACAGACACAACACAGACACATCTCACAACACTTATTTCAGTTTTGAACACGCGGAAGAATTAATAACTGAGAAAGGTGATTGATTATTTATGTCTTATTCGTGGTACATGGTGAGAATAAAAAATAGAATTCTTCAGGAACTTTTCTGCTGGAGGGTCAGTCAAACGCTTTTCTCCATGCAGATGTTATTGTTGTTATTTGTTTTTCTAGATCTTTTTGGGCTATAAAACCACCCGTGACTGAAAAAACGTAAGGCAGCGCTGTTTAATGTCGCACTGCGGAACACCCCGGGCAGAGCAACGATGTATCCATAGCAACAAACACGCAGAAAAGTTACACAATGCATCTTTAAATGGCAAATTCCACATGAAAATTCTCTATTTAAACTATATTCTACAATATTCGTCAATTAAAATTAAAATGTACTCATGTTTTTGTTTTTTGTTTTTTAATGTTACGTCATCTTCAAAATAATGTTGTTAATCGTCATAGCAACAGCAGTATCTCTAAATCTAAATCTGTACCTTTTAAAAACCCCGCCTCTCTAGACCAGCCCCAGCTCCCCCCGTGGGACCACATTAGAGCGATTAGTCCGGTTTAGATCCTGGTCTGATCCTGGTCTTCGGGGGGTCTGGGTCTAGATCTGAGTCCAAATACGTTTAGGAGCTTTTGTTTTGTCGGCGAGGAGATAAAAGCCACAGACAAAAGCAGCGCTGCGTTCAGGGTCCGCCGGGAAATTCTGGTATTGATGAAAGATAATGTATTCTGCCTGTGTTTTAAAGGAGGCGTATGGTGCGTGGGCTTTTAAAAATTTAGTGTTTTTCACATTTTTAGAAAACACAGAACCAACAAAACATCGAGGACAAAAAGTTAGAAAATAAAATGAAATAATGCAGTAAAAATCTGGACATTGCCTGGTGTTCTTTATTTTATTTTATTTATAATTATTGTGTTAAACAGACCATAAGGAACAGGACAGTCAACATAACAATAAACATGAATAAAATTAACAGATAGATAGATAGATAGATAGATAGATAGATAGATAGATAGATAGATAGATAGATAGATAGATGGATGATAGATGGATGGATGGATGATGGATGGATGGATGATGGATGGATGATAGATGGATGATAGATGGATGGATGGATGGATGGATGGGTAGGTAGGTAGATAGATAGATAGATAGATAGATAGATAGATAGATAGATAGATAGATAGATAGATAGATAGATAGATGGATGGATGATAGATGGATGGATGGATGGATGATGGATGGATGATGGATGGATGATAGATGGATGGATGGGTAGGTAGGTAGATAGATAGATAGATAGATAGATAGATAGATAGATAGATGGATGGATGGATGATAGATGGATGGATGGATAAATGATAGATAGATGGATGGATGGATGGGTAGGTAGATAGATAGATAGATAGATAGATAGATAGATGGATGATAGATATATGGATGGATGGATGATAGATGGATGGATGGATGGATGATAGATGGATTGATGGATGGATGGATGATAGATGGATGGATGGATGATAGATAGATGGATGAATGGATGGATGGATGGATGATAGATGGATGGATGATAGATGGATGGATGGGTAGGTAGATAGAGAGATAGATAGATAGATAGATAGATGGATGGATGGGTAGGTAGATAGAGAGATAGATAGATAGATAGATAGATGGATGGATGGGTAGGTAGATAGAGAGATAGATAGATAGATAGATAGATAGATGGATGGATGGGTAGGTAGATAGATAGATATTCCATAGTTAATAGCGATTACTCACATATTGGATTTCATGTTTAAAACTGTGTTATTCATATTCTGTATTCGTTTAACAGTTGCTCCCCGGGACGGTGAGGTCACGGCGGGACGGTGAGGTCACGGCGGGACGGTGAGGTCACGGCGGGACGGTGAGGTCACGCCGGGACGGTGAGGTCACGGCGGGACGGTGAGGTCACGGCGGGACGGTGAGGTCACGCCGGGACGGTGAGGTCACGCCTGGTCAGAAAACGCCAACCTGAAAACGTCCCGCAGGCCTGGGTCTGGCCTGCAGTCCGTTTCCTCCCCTTTAGCGATGGCTCTAGTTATTTTCCCTGGTGCTGAAACTCTGCTCGACACCGGCCGCATTCACTGTAACTCTTGACTTGTATTGAACTGTAGCGTCTGGAAGTTTTTAAAAGTCAAATAAACAGTTCAAAAGTCCAGAAGCTCCTCAGTTTCTCCATCACGGCGGTAAGTTTACTGAAGCACGGCGCTCTGAGGTTCGAAAGTGAAACAGCCAGAGGAGCTGCTCACGGATGTGCAGAAGAGACAAAAAGTTGGCGAATTCTAACCAAGAGTAAAAAAAAAATCATTGCGTTAGAAGGGACAAAAGGCTGGCGAACTCTAATCACGAGTTAAAAACAAAAAATCTGGTTATGGATCGCATTAATCTCGTTGCGATGAATGCGTTAACATTGACAGCCCTGATATTTATTATAATTATTCGGCTGTTGTGATTGTTCAGCAGTGAGAAGCTCTGTTTGCGTGCAGCACTGGCCTCATTGTAATGGTTCGCCCAAAAATGTGGGGCACTGTGCACGACATCAAGTGAACTCAAAAACACATAACCCTAACATGCACTGGGACGCCTCTCCACAGATCTAACCTGTAGTTTTGCCTGGTTACTGTTCAAGTTCAAGTTCCACCACAGTTACCCAGTGTAGCTTTAAACCTGTGAGCCGTACACACAGTTCCTTTTGATATGATCGCTGCTTTTACTTTCTTAATTTGTTATTGAAAACAAACCCAGGCCGATCTAAACCCTGAACGTCATTTTAAATTCGGAGTTTTTCCTAATCACGGCCATTAAGAGTATTACCCGTCGTTCAGAGTGCATTACCCAAAATATAACATCCGATCTCTTTACCTTTTATGTGATTGTCTGGTCCGGTCCCGAGCCACGG